>LAXH01000084.1:0-10659 GCA_001006505.1 Tilletia horrida | reverse complement strand
TTTTTTTTTTTTTTCGTTGAGGCAAGAATCGTGCGTGCTCACCACTGGCCGTCCATAGAGGGGAAATCCTTGGACCTCCTTCACCGCCTTGTTGGCCGCAGTCTTGTTATCCAGCGCAATGAAAGCCTGTCCGCGCATCCGCAAATTCGAATGCGCAGTTACCGATAGCACATCCCCATACAGCGAGAACAGATTCGTGAGCGTCTCCTTCAATACTGCGGGCCGAGCGGGGCAGGGTGAGGTCAGTTGTCTAGATTTCAAACACATCTCGAGCATGCGTCTGAGGATCACTTACTTGGCAGCCGGACCTTTTCATTCAGATTCCGCACGTATACCGTCTCGCTCGCATTCTCTGGCAGCGGCTCGTCGTCTTCCTCCCTCTTCACTGACGGGATCGGGCCGGATGTGGATGCCGCAGAGGGATCAAAAGGCACGGCTGGCAGCGGCGGAACGAACCCTGCTCCTGATACTGCGCTCCCGATTGGATCCATTATTGACTTGCTGGTCTCTGTGTTTCGCGCCTTGAGAGGGTGTATGCAGATGGCGTTGGTGATGGGGCTACGCGCCCTGCTTGCTGCTGCCTGAGCTTCGTCGAAATCTGGAGCTTCCAAACCCAAAAAGCTCCGAAACGGGTTGAGAACGTCCCCTTCGCAACACTGGTCGCCCTCAGACAAACGCTCTCGACATGAACGTTGCAAGTTGCATGTACATGAATCACACAAGCTGGTGGGTTGGCTCAGTCAGTCAAGGACTGCAACAAGAGAGGAGAACAAGCGTCGCCTGTCGAGGCGGACGAGAAAGTTTTTTGGATTGATTCAGAGCGTCGTACGTACATGATGCCACCGCTGCCCAGGTCATTTGGCCAGGCATGTACCATGTGTGGCGTGTGAGAGTTCGTGAAAGTTACGTTGGGTTGGGGGGAGACAAGGCTTCAGATTTCATACAGGGTATCAGCTGGGAAGGGGGGGAGACAAGAGCTGCCGGTGACGTCTTCTTTTCGGTCTCATTCGCGAGGGGGGGGAAAGAGGTGGCCATGCCCTTCAAAACTCGTCCTTGATGCTGGCCGACGAGCGGGCAGCCCGGGCAGCAGCCGAGTTGGCAGTGGCCGACGCTCTCACGGAGGCAGAGGCAGCCGACGCACTCGCGTTGATGGAGGCAATCTTGGCCTCCTCGCCAGCCTTGCCGAACACGTGTTGACCGGCACCGACAATGTTGCGGATCGAGTCCTTGACCGAGGCAATCAGGGACCAGTGGTGGGGCTGGTACCGCGCCCGGACTTCGCGGATCAGCTGGTCGCGCTTCTTGGGCAGCTGCGAGGGGCTCATGCCGTTCTCGATCAGGAAGGTTCGCAGGCGGGCGTCGGTCCAGGAGAGGTAGTCTTGGGCTTCGTTGGCAAAGTGAGAAGCGTGCTTGTTGACCTGCTTGATCAGCTCGTCGCGCTTCGCTTGGGCATCGCTCTTCATGTAGCCGTTGTTGATGAGCCCTGATTGCACAGAGAATACAGTGATCAGTACCGTCTTAGGCTACCAAAATGTTTCGAGCAGGAACACTCACATGATCGGAGGTCAGAGTCAGTCCAGGAGGAGTAGATCTGGTCTTGGCTCCACTTGTAGTTCTTCTGGACGGTGTCAACTGAGCAGGCAGGAATGTGCATAAAATGTCAGTGCTTCGAGCGTTGCGACAGAGGGCGTTACTTCTGATGTGTAACTCACGGAGCTGGTCGCGGGTGGCCTCAGCATCGCTCTTGAGGTAGCCGTTGTCAATGGCCCACTTGCGGAGGTCGCTCTCCTTCCAGGTGCCAAAGACGGAGTCTTGGCCAGAGTAGTAGTACTGCACGTCAAGAGAGTGAATAGCACGAATACGTCAGCAAAGCAGGAAGCAGGACAGCTCGCAACCACGCGCGTACTCACGTCCTTGGCGAGCTGGAGGTACTCGTCACGCTTCTTGGCACCGGGCGACTTGATCACGCCGTGGTCGACGAGCCAGTTGTGCAGCCAGCTGTCACTGAAAGCCTCGTATGGAGCATTGACAGACTTGGAGTAGGTGTCCTTTATGCTGCTCAGGAGCTCGTCGCGCTTGGCCTCGGCAGGCGTCTTGATCACACCGTGCTCCTCGAGGAAGGAGCGGAGCTGGTTGTCGGACCAGGTGGAGTAGATGTAGTCGGTCGAGTCGTTGATGCTGTCGCTGATTCGCTGGGTGGCCTGGGCGAATGCACCAGAAGCAGTCTTGGAAGCATCGGAGGCGTAGGAGTGGCCGGCCTTGCTGGCAGAGGAGGCGCTCTTGGAGGCAGCCTTGCTGTAGCTGGAAGCCGACTTGGACGCAGAGGCGGCCGACTTGGAGGCCTGCTTGGAGGCAGACTTGCCGGTGGCAGAGGCCTCACCAGCGAGGGAGGCGGCCGACTTGGAGACGGGGTAGTAGAGGTTGCTGTAGAAGGCCGAGCTTACTGAGCTGGCGGCGTCGTATCCGTAGGAGCTGGCGGAGCTGGCAGCGCTGGCGGCATTGGTGACGGCAGCGTTGGAGTAAGCAGAGGCCAGGCTGGAGACGGAGCTGGCGGTGTCCTTGGCGTACTTGTTGGCCGAGGCGGTCGCGGTGCCGAGAGCATCGGTGACAGACTTGTAGTCTTGCTTGGCCAGGACAACAAGCTGCTCGCGGGTGTTGGAGGGAGCAACGTAGCCACGCTCCAGCTTGAAGAAGAAGAACACGCTAAGTCAATTTGCAGACCCTGTTGTGGATGCGTCGCATCCCGTCTTCCTCCTGCGCCGGAAACACTCACCAGGTAGGATCGCAGGTCTGACTCTGTCCAGGTGTCAAAGGCAGACTCGAAGCCCTTCTTGCCGCCGTGGAGAGCATCTTGGATGGCATCGGCGTTGGTGCCGGGGGCTGCGCACAGGGCAATGCTCAGGGTCAGGAGCCCGACGGAGATAAAACGGGTGGACACCATGTTCTGTAAATGATTCGAGGTGAGAAAGAAGAGCTCTGGTCTCGATGGGGGGTATTCGCTGTGGTATCAACCTGAGTTGTGGGTATGTATGTAGCAGCAGTCAATTGCTACTGAGAAGAAAGGATCTGGGCTTTATGTACTCGTATGGGTTGGGGCAAACGAGCTGTCAAAGGAAAACCCTTGTTCGTCGTCATCTGGGGCAGGCACTGCAAAGTAGCAGCAGCAGAGAGCGTCATCGCTCTCTGCGACTTGAGCTCCGCTTCTTCCCAGCCTGTTGTGACGAGGCTTGATGCAAACAAGGAATGGGGGGGAAAAGGCAGACAAGGGTTCAGCTCAGACCGATCAGCACGGGCTGAGGCTTGCTCAAGCTTTCAGGTGAGCCTCCCGATCGCAGCGACACAACATCACGCTGCACAACAACGGAAGAAAGACGCAACATCTCTCGCTCTCAGTCTCTCCTCTCACTAGCAAGAAAACGTGCGCGGCCCGCTCAAAGCCTTCCATTACGATGGGACTGAGCTGCACTGCCATCTTCAGCGAAAAGGTGACGAAGCGCGGACATGACGTCATCCTCAATCGGGCAATCATTCTCACAAAGCCCAGATCTCTCCCCGCACTCAGAAGACACCAACGGCAGCCCATTCTTTCCTTTGCCTCGGTCACGAACGAAGATTGATTGATGATGAATATGTAGTAATGAATGAACACCCTGTCTCTCTTACTTGCTCATCTGGAGGTGGTTCCTGAGCTGTCAACCGACCCTGTCGCCATCAGATTCGGCAGCGATGTCCTGAGCCAACGTCTGAGCCGACAGGCTACCACCACTCTCCTCGGTCACGCTGGAAGATGTCGCACCCTCATCCTTGCTCGCGTTTGCACCCGCCGAGTCCGTGACTGTGTTGCTAGACACAACACCGGCTGGCTGAGTGCCGGAAGATCCAGGTGTCCACTTCCTCAGCGCATTCAGAGACGCAGCCAGCGGCTTCTCCTGCTGTTGCTGCTCCGCCTTGTCGTCCTCCCGCACCGGAGCCGAAAAGCTCTGAGGCTCACTCTTGTGAGCGGCGGGAATTCCGGGCACCGCCATCATCGGAGCTCTCGGAGGCTGCTTGCGCACACCGCCAGTCGGGCCTCCGGGACTCAGTGCGACCAAAGGTGGAGAATTGACCAGGTACGGTGCTGGAGCCGAGTCAAGAGCTTTTTCGGGGGACGATAATACCAGGTTCGCCTCGCGTGAAGCTGTTTCAGTCGCATTCGATGCTGCAGTCGTGGACACGTTCTGAGATGGCGCATCCAATGGATCAGACCGTCCACGTGGGACAGCCGCAGCCGGCGTTGGCATCTCCCTCTCCTTACTCGATCCGCGTCCCACACCGGTGAGGTCCGACGGCAAAGTAGGCAGCTCGACGTCAGCAGCTGGTCGTCCGCGCTGAGAACTCATGCTCGAGCTGGATCCATGTCGCACAGTTGGCACAGGAGGCCGCACGGCCGGATCTGCGAACGCGTCCGACAGCGAAACCGGGGAGGCCAGACCCGTATGAGCTCCCGTACCACTCGTATCCTTGCGTCTCACAGAGCTGTCCACCTCCGCTTTGGCCGTCGGCTTTGGCGCCGCGAGCGAGGGAACGGACGAGGTCCACTTTTGCGAAGATGTCGACACGTCGCTGTCAAAGTCGATCAACGATGCAACAGGCACATCCCGTCGTTCTGAATTGCCGCTGTGGACAGAGCTGCCATCACTGTTCTTGGGTTCATCCCTGCGCTTGGAAGCCAGGTACTCGCGGTACGCAGGTCGGGCATGATCCGGAGCAGTGGCCTCCTTGGTGGCATCATTGCGAGCAGCAGGACTGTTGGGAGCTTGTTCCGTACCAAAGACACTGCCGATTCGTGGAGTACCGTTCCTAGAAGTATCAATCCCGAGACCCATGGCTGCTGGATCGGGTGGACTGCTCGCAAACCAGCGGCTGCCTGAGCTGGCGTCGGTGACTGGCCCACCAGGACTGGTAGCTGATACGCTCGCAACGCTGTAATCCTTCAGTCCCCCACCACTAGCGGCCCGAGCCTCGCTCCTGCCGCTCGACCAAGATGGCGTGCGATCTTGTTGAGGAACCATCCCGGGTGCCGTCTGGTTCGCAATCGCTCGATTCTCCGCTCGTTTGGCATTCCAGTTCGCCCATCCCTTCTTGATGGCTTCCTTGGCATCCTTTGCAGCCGCTTGTCGAGACTCCTTGTCTGCCAAGCTCGCCTTGGCCTTGTTCCAGAGCGCCGTCGTCTGCAGGTTCAGGTTGTTCAGAGCAACACCTTCCTGTCCCGAGCGAGCATAGGGATCGTATGTCGGCCGACCGTCTTCGAATATGTGCGGTCTGGCAGGAGGCGCCTCTCGGCGCGCTGGCAAGGCAGGGCTCGCATTGGACGATACTGAGCGGCTAGATTCAGAGCGCTCTGGAGCAGCTCGTTCCGCTGGCTCTGCGGGCTGCGACTTTGGTGCCGTATAATCAATAAATTTCGACCCCATTTGCGGAGCAACTTCAGGCTCAGTCGTCAATGTTGAGGCCCGTGAATGCGATGACTGCTCCCGCTCTGAAGATGAGCTCGAGGTGACAGAGGAGGCAGCGCGACTCGTTCTTGGCGTAGGCGGCCCGGCAATATCAGCTTGCGGGGCGTCATACTCCTTCTGCGCGATTGGAGGAGTCGCATCCAGCTCGTGTAGTGCTGGAGCCTCTGCCTCGACCTTGCGCGGTTCTGAATCATTGCTAGGCAGCTCAGACGCTGCTTGGCTGCTCTCCGAGGGCACCTGCGACGGTCGACGATTGCTGCTGACGGGCGTGGAAGTTCGATCTATCTCGTCTTCGAATGAAGAAGCAGCGATCGATGGCAGTGACACCTCATGCTGAGCGGAAAGTTGCAGCTCCGCCACCACACTGTCCTCTTGTTGAGATGCCGCCGAATGATCGGTGGTGGACTCGTCGCCTTCGGCATGTTCTTCTTGAATCGATGAACCACTGAAATCCCCACCTTCGTCAGCAGACATAGATGCCTGTGAGTCTCTGCTGCGCAAGCTGGGTGCGCGATCAATCTCGCTTCCCGAGATACCGCCATCGGTATCGCTGCTGTAGCTTTGCGCATCAGTGACGCTGTACGAGGGATTCTCCTGACCCTCTCGCACAAAACTGGCGTGTCCTAGCGCCATGCTACTGAGTGGCGCGCCTTGTTTCTGACCAAGCGGGAGCCATGATCGACGGCGCGAGGAAGAGGAGCTACCAGTCCGGTTCGGAGTGGTGGCACCCAGATCTGGTGATCCAGACGACGACACCGACCTGGTAGCAGCCATGTCGCGAGACAGAGTGTTACGCAGCCCAGCGATTGCCGCAGAGGAATTGTTGGGAGCTGCAGGGCCCAATAAGCCGTCTGACTGCGTTGATCCAGTTCTGCCGTGTTCTGAGAGCGGCACGCCCCGACTCGACGGAGCACGACGACTTCGGAGAGAGGGCGGTGCAGTCGTAGAGCTCGCTTCTACCGCTGAAGAGTCGGCAACTGGCTCGGCACCGTCATCATTGGTGGGTGTTCCTGGTGCAGGGGGTGTACCGACTGGGGTTATAGGCGCGCTTTTCACTGGTGGCACCTTCGCCGTCGGGGCTGCTACAGGCTGCTCTGTCTTTGACGCTGCTGCACTCCCAGGAGCTGGCGCCGGTACTGCAGCGGCCACAACACTCGGCTCCGTCTTCGCCGCACTGGCCCAGACTCCACCACGCCGATCCAGTTTACGAGTGTCGAAGAAGGGAACGTCATCCATGTTGGGAACGACAAGGGATTCGGATAGCTGTTACGACAGGATTGATGTTAGATCGTGTCGCTAGCCATGAAAGAAATAGAGCTTACTCACCAGCTCTCGGATACGTCCTTCGATAAGACGTGTGACCATACCCCACTGCACCTTCCTCTCGCTGACGACGGGCTCGATGCCAATGGTCATCTTGGGGAGCGCTGTGAACCCGAACCACAGCCGATTACTAGGCGGGGGCTTGATCATCAATAGGAGGTTACCCTCCAGGGACCGGATGATGACAGCGAGCAGCAGTGAGACTGTGTAGGGCTTGAATCTGGATCCTAGTGAGATTGTCAGATCGGTGGATATGGTGATTCGAATCTGGCCTTTGTAATGTATCGCGACCTGCACAAATCAAAGGCATTTAGCCAACTTTCGCATGCCATGCTTTACGTGCCTTCGGAGGAATGACATACCTCCATGCTTGCCTCTCCTTCCCCTGTAAGCGTCTTGAGCATTGGCCGACTGAACGCAGGTGGGCTTCTTCCCACGTCGACCTCCCGAACCCGCAAATTGCTCAGGAAAGTCGGTGTCTTGACCCTCCGAATCTTCTTCATCATCTTGCTGGTAATGTAGTTCTCCAGCCATTCCGTCCGGTATATTGTGAAGAAGATTCGTCCAAAGACTGCATTGAGCCAACGCATCGGTATCGGGTCTGGTATCGAATCGAGCGAGGCGAGGAGTGCGACCATGTCCAGGGTGGAGAAGGACGCGCCAAGGGGATCCGTAGTGCCCTCCTCGGCGTCACCATTCCCGCCCTTGGACCCCTTCTTCGGCAGCCATGATGCATGCACCAGACAATGATACCAGTCCTCGAGTTGCGACGCGCTCTTCGCGAAGACGAACCACTGCGAATACGCTGGGTCCGCGTCTTTGGTGGTGTTGAAAGACACGATGCGGACGGCATTCCGTTTGACGAAGAGCTCGCCATCCTTTATGGCTGCCCGTTGCGCCTTTCTCCAATTCAATTGGGCACGCTTCGAGTCTTCGGTGTCTGTGCTCGAAGTCGTGCTTGAGAGCACGCCTGGTGCATTTTTCAACGCGGGCTTCTCCGCCGGCTCATCGCTTTCTGTGTCGCCTTCGTCTCTGCCAGCAAAGGCATCGTCCCCTGGCTCGCCCTGAGCATCTCCAACTCCAGAGACGTACATGCTGACCCGCTTGCCGCGCATGTCGATTGCCGCATAGCATTCTGTGTTTGCGTTCTTGATGTCGTCCGAAGAATAAATGTAGAGGATCGGACCTTTGAGCATGCAGTAGTAGATGTCCCGGCCTGCAGCCACAGGAACTTGCTGCTGTGAGGCTGAAGCAGCTGTACTGATAGGGTGAGGGCCTTGCGCTTGTCCATTCGCGGCGGTCCCGCTTCCACTTGAGCCGCCAGCACCACTCGCCAGAAGACTAGCCTCCGAAGGCTGACCCGAGGCCGACAGCTGGCGCTGCCGGCGCGCCTCTGCACGCTGTGATCGATAATCGAGAATGCCACGATATACAGCACTGACCATGGATCGCTTTGTTTGGTTGGATCCGGTGCTCTTGATGGAAGCCGCATCGTCGTCTTTCTCATTTGGCGAAAGACCCGAATCCGCCCCTGATGGGTTGTTCGAGCTACCAGCCATGGATCCAGACGCGTTCCCTTGGGCGTTGCTAGTCGCTGCAGCGGGTGCAGCAGCATTGGCTGGGGCGGGAGGGACAACGTCAAAGTGCCGCCTCACAGTAACCCACCCCGCCCGGAACGGCTTGAGCTGTGGTCCTTGCTGCGACTGAGATGATGCAAAGGAGGAAGGGTCTCCACTCGCTCCATGCACAGGACCCAGTCTGCGCGCTGAGAGAGGGACTTCGACGTCGTGTCCATCTTTTGGGATGCGAAGGTTTGGGGTGCTTTCGCTGGTGGACAGGGCCTGCTGCTGATTTGTCGTAGCTGAGGACTTGGCACCTGCGGATGCTGACCCGTCTAGCGCTGATGGGCCGGACGTGTCTGAGCGGTGTACCGAGGGCCTGTTCTCGCCAGGCCAAATCGGCTTGAGCGGTTCGGCTCCTACATCGTCCGCGAGCGCCCTGCCGCGAGCTTTTGCTTCGGCTTCCCTGGCGTCCAAGATGGGGTCGACCGGCTCGGCCGTGTACCAGACATAGGCGACCAGCGCAGCCGCGCAGAGCGGCAGGAACGTGAAGCCACCGAGAACGTAGTAGAAGAGCGCATCGAAGAAGGTCATGCTTGATCAGTCGTGTCGGACCCAGTCCGACTTGGCAATCGATCAGCGTCTGATGCGTTTCGTTTGAGTGCCCGCTGCCCTCCGTCCTACAGCAGGAGTGTGAGTCGGCAGCCTCGCGTCCAAGCTTGATTCCGCCAAAGCGACCAAAGAAGATTGACGACCGTGATGGCCTTGCCCTGCTCGGATGTTCAGGAATGTTGGAGAGGTATCAGTGCTCGTACTTGTACTTGTCCTGAGATTGCCCTCTCCTCACCAGCATCAACGTCATTGATTAAGTCGTGGAGTCGGCTGCGGGGGCTCACACGTGCGCTTCGGCCAGCTTGCCGGCTATCTAATTTCATCAGTCCTCAAGCCGCAGCCAGATTCAGCGTTCACACCAGGGGAGATTACTTTGTCGTTTGAATTCGCTGTTGGTAAAGTGGTGTGAGGATCATGAGACAGGGAGGGAATGGTGGAGATAACAGGGGAGAAGCAGCGTGCGTGCTCAAAGGGGGAGAGTGAGGGGAAAACAAGATTCACAGACGACCAATCGAAGGGGAGAGGCTGGGGAGGGACTCGAGTGGAAAGAGGATTCCTTTGCTTGTACGATGGGATCGACAACCGATCTTCGGATCAGCCTAGCTGGCGAGGTTTCCCCCGCGGCGTCGAGTTCGAGCCACTGCCCTCGAATCGCGACGGAGGCGGAGCATTGGATTGTTGATTTACAGCATCGCTGGCTGATACGTCGCAGGACATCGACGCTTGCTGAGTGTACTGACGAGGATTGCTTTTGGTGAGGTTCTTGCTGGACTGGAAAAATTGCTCGGAGTAACGACCGAAGAAAGTGAACGGAGCAAAGGGTGAAAACGGGTGCCGAAGATTAAGCCGCATCTTGCCAAGGTTGAGTTGTGGACGATGAGGGCCAGCTGAGACGCCTCTGGTAATGCGGAGCCTGCAGACGTCGGCGAGCCCTTGTCGTCCCAACGACGCACCGCACATGATCCACAGCAACTTCCGAGGAAGTGCTGATAGGAAATTATGCTGATGCTTCGCGCATGCCAACCTTACATCCCAAAGCGACGCCGCATGCTGAATGGCAGGATCCACAGGATGCGAGGGCCGCGACTGCTTGATATCACCCCTGTGATGACCAAGACGCGGGGGCGATACTCCCCCGGAGCCCTCGCCTTCATCAATGGTAGAAGGCGGAAGCCACCGAGGCACCGAAGAAACAGAAATGGGAAAGTGGCGAGGAAGAGAGCCGAACAGGACTGGCAGGAAAGATGTCCCACAATCGAACCAGCATCCAAGTCTGGTTCGAATCGCGAAAGCTGACATCGTGCTGGCTTGCGTCCCGCAACCCTTCGAGAAGCCGATAACAGCAGTTTTGCGAACTTGTGATGACAGCGTCAAACATCGAAAGGTTGAATGTGAGGAATCAATTGACAGACGCATGGCGGAAGGCGACCTTGTGCATGGGCAATTGCGTGGATATGGAAACGATGAGGCGCAAGTCTTGAGTGGTGATGGTGAAACACGAAGAGGGAGTTTGCGAAGCTTCCACAGCTGAAGAAAAGGTCGATTTGACGCTGCCGCCGTCGAAGCCCTGTTTGGCGCCCGCCTCGAGCACAGGAGAGCCGATCTTGAAGATTGCGAGGAAAGATGATGAACACGCGCAGCGGGGCCGATCGGAGGAGGGGGGGGGGGGG
>LAXH01000083.1:56887-69024 GCA_001006505.1 Tilletia horrida | reverse complement strand
AAAAAGGGGGGGGGGGGGGCAGGCAGAACTCTGACTGTCGAGGAAATGGTCCCGGGACTGCGTGGCGGTGTGAACAACAAGGATCCATTACTCAAATGGCAGACTTGATCTTGGCGTGCCTTAAGACGGTTTGCAAGCCCTCGCTTTCGAGGCAGAGCGGTTGGCCATGCTGATACCAGGCCAAGGACGTTTGTTTCATCAGTGATCTGGAACAAAACAATGCAGTCAGGCAGAACATACCTGGTAGCCCTTCATGACAGTGTTGGGAACACCCGCGGTATCGAGATAGTCGACGGTTCCAGGAACGTCGACGAGCATGTCCTTCTCGGCCAGAATCACATGGACGTGGTCGTCCGAGGCAGCTTCAAACTCGTGTGCCCACAGGGTCATGTCTGTCCACCTGAAGAATCTGCCAATGGTCCACGCCACGCCAATCTCGCGGGCAACAAAGTAGCCGAGGAGGACTTCGACCGCGTCTGCCCACTTGCGGTACACGAATGCGTTGCATACAGCTGTTTCATATGAGACGCAGACACACACGCGCGCGCGGGGGGTTGGGTCAGCAAAGCACACAAAAAGGACCCAGTGCATCGCGCTCTAGAACAAGGAGGGGGGACTTACCTCCTTCCCACAATCTGAAGCAGACTGGATCCACCAAGATGTTCCGCTTGAACCAGCCAGGCATGGCGCGGAGCATCCATCCATGCACCATGGATCCGTTTGAATGCGACACAATGGTGAATGAGCGATCCTCCTTTCCATCTGGTCCTTTGACTTTGCCCAAGTCGCTATCCAGGATGCACGCCTTGACGTCGCGGGTGAGCTCCTCCTTCATCGGGGGACGGAGAAAGTTGGGGTCAAAGATGGAGGCAGAGATGTGTGGTTGGACGACGATGATGGCGCCTGGCCGGTGGCGGACGAGGTGCTTGAAGAAGAAGCGGTACTGGCCGACTCCGATGCCGAGGCCGTGGAGGAAGAGGATGGGGAGTGATTCGGGGTCGTCGCCCTGCTGGGCGGGGCGCGGGGGCACGACGAGGAAGTCGGTGCGTCCGTATCGGACTCGCTTCACGCCGTGTGCTCTGCGGATCCACTGCTCGACAAAGAAGGTGTACGCGTTGACGACGACGTAGAAGCCGAAAGGTCTGCTCATCACCTGGACGGGGTCAATCGAGAGCTGGACACACTTGACGGCCTGGTTCCGTCCGGGAGGGAAGGTCCAGCGGAGGCGGGACTCCATGGCGTCGACACAGTCGTTGAGCAATTCGAGGGCCTCGACGTCGTGCTGGACCTCGGCCAGCTTGGATTCGAGTATGGCCCAGGCGAGCCACTCGAGGACATTGTCGCGTTTGATCTCGTCGAGGCTGTTGCAGAAGAACCAGTTGTTGAATCGCTGGCGGAGACGTTCTGCCTCTGCCTCGGTTGTGCGATCGAAGCGGGTGCCTGGTGGGAAGAGCGGGGGCGTGTTGCGCTTGTTGGGACGCGTCGTTGTGGTTGCGGAGCCGTTGAGTTTGCTGTTTTGAGAGGGTTGTGTGGTCAGGACGGTCTGCTTTGCGTCGATGCCGGCGGCAGCATCTGCGGCGTCTGCTCTGGCGACATCAAAGTGCTGGGTGCCAACTGCGCAACATTGGAACATGAGTTGTCTGAGCATGGATCGGTCGAGAGGCTTGTGGCGGACGCGTTGTTGGACGCGTCTTGATGCAAGCTGATACCTGGAAATTTTCATCACAACAAATGCACAAGTCAGCTGTGGCGGAGACCGTGAGCAGGATTCGAGTAAGGAGGGCTTGGACTGACCAGATGGAGAAGGGGAGCTCGACGAGTGAGTATGCGAGAAAGACTTTGCGGAATGCGGCCGACTTGACACATCTTGCAAAGAGGGAGGCAGCGAGGGGCCGATGTTGGGCCAGGGTGGCAACTGCATCGATGGAGATGGCCCAGCAGAAGGGCGTGACGAGGAAGATGGCGCTTGCGATAACGGCTCCCAGATACCAGGACAGCTGGCGGGATTTCCTTGGAGCCCAGATCGGGGTAGACTCGCGCTTGTACTGGACACCCATCGCTCTGTCTGTACGGATACACAGTGGGAGGGATGGTTAGCGGAATGCGTTGAGGGGGGGAGAGAAGGGGGAAATCCTGAGATATATGGCTGACTGGCTGGCTTCTTATATCGATGTTTTCCTCTGCGTCCCCCGCGCTCTCTTCTTGCATGCCAACAAGTTGGTGGAACTTCCATTCTTCCTTTTCGCTGAGGAAGCGAGACCCTCTCTCCTCTTTGAATCGACTTTGTTGAATGATGAGCGAGGAAGATGCGGATGCAAGTTGACTTGACATCTCTTCTTCTGAAACTAATCCTAATCAACGCATACAACACTCTAATTAGAGCACCCTTCTTCGGCCTTCGGAGTCTGTTTCAATACTGGTGAGCCAGCAGATCCCATCAATCCACATCCCTCGGTACTCGTACCTTCTGGAGGAACCTGCCGATCCACACCTACGCAAACTCTGCAGAACAAGCAACAGCAAGTCGAGGATTGGATCCGCACTGCAAATCCAGCAATCAATGGCTTCCGTCCTCAAATCTGGTACATAGCCGACCGCGCCTCCCGCCGGATCTTCTTTTATGTCCCCATCTTCATCTGGTGGGACCCTGAGCAAAGTCTGCACTCGCTTCACTCTATAGTCGACGATGCTCAACTGTGGAAGCACAACAAGACAGAGAGGGAATGTCTGGTCCGCTCAATCTCTCATTCCAAAACACAGCACGCCCGCATATTCGCCAAGTCTTGATCCAGACATGTCAAAGCCCTCATCGGAGCGCGCGGGCACACGAACAAAATGCACCTCAACTGGACCCGGTCGAAGCTAATCCTTTCAATTGCTCTTGCTAACCCAATATGCCACATCCAACCAGAGCCACACCATGTCCGCACTCTCTCCGGTCTGCCGCCAATACGGAAGTACTGAAAGATGCATTTTCTTCCGAGGAGTGAACATTCATAAGCTGGCCCTGGGAGCAGGAGATTCCCAGCGTTGAACCACACGAGGCCTGATGCTGTTCCTCAACCGATCCAACTCTGCGCTGTCTCGCAGCTGAGTCGAGGCCGAGGGCTGGGCAACGGCTGAGATCGCCCCAGATTGAACAAGCTCGTCGTCTCCCACCACGCTCCTGTTCTCGTGGCCATCGTCAATATCATCCAGTCCCCCAGCCGATAATCTTGACGATCTCGTCGGGGACCCGTCCGAATCCGAACCAGCATCGATAGCTGCCCCGACGCCTCCTCCATTTCCGCTACCGCCGTTGGCCAGAATGCCATCCGCACGCTCGTAAAACAGCAGGAACGGATTCGAAGCCAGGACATCTCCGAGCCCGCACGGTTCCACAATGTCGTCCGAGGTCCGGAGCCACTCTGCCGCCGCTCGCCGGGAAGAACCCGTGAGGAGCTCTGCAGACGGGCTGCGCCGATACGATACGTAGTGGCCGAATGAGTGCCCACCGTAGTGCACCACAATGCTCTGCAGTCTGTACATGCAGCTGCTCGATCTAGTCGCCGTCGAGCTCGTCGTCGCTCCTCCTCCTCCTCCTCCCCCACCGCCGCCGCGGCCTGCATTCTCTTCTTCACCCTCATTCCCACTGATCCTCCGATCGCTCCTCACTTCCAGCTCTGCGCCCGTCGCAAACGGCTGTACATCGAGCCATTCTCCATAATGCACGACGGTATTGTTCTTGCTCGCCCCACCTCCAAATCCACCGAATATGCTCCGGTTCAGATGGATGACGAGCAGGCGCGGATTGCGCGCTAGCATGATCTGCTTGGTCGCACATCTCGACGTCATCCGCTCCAAGCGGAGATCTGCAGGCAGCAGAGGTGGCGAGATTGTCGCCAGCTCGTCCTCGTGGATGTTCAGCGCCAGGACCCGGAGGACCTTCTCATGCGCCCGCTGCGCATCTTTCAGTCGTCGTTTCTTGGACACCGTCATCTTGCCCTTATTCGAGACAGCCTGGGCGGCGTCTTCCCCTTCGTGTTCTGCGCGCCCATGGCCATTCACCCGTCCATCTTGCGCTGATGTGGGATCGCCAGTCCTTGAATGCAGCCCCGGATCTTCGCCTCCGAGCCTGATCACGTCTGCTCGCAGCCTTTCCGCGGTCGCACGTAGACTGCATCGATGACAGATCCACTGTACAACCTCCAACTTGCTCCACTCATCCAACATCTGCTCGAGCGCAACCCCGCGGTAGCGTTGGCCAAGCTGAGGCACCGTCAGAGTCAGCTCCTCGCAGCTCAGATGCCGGATTCCCTCTGTGTATCCACAGTCCACACAGCCTGTGCGCTGAGCTGTCCAACCTTTGAAGGGGTGATGAGGGTCACCCGGCTGCTCGTCCGCAACGGCGATAGGCTGCTGCGACAGATCAGCCGACCCGTTCTGGGCATGATCGGGTGAGGCCGAGGGAGGAGATGGAACGAGCCATTCTGCAGATCGCGCTCTGGTCGGTGCAATCGCAGCCGCCAAGCCTCGACCCGACGAAAACAGCACCGCCCGTCGCTCCCGCTGAATCTCGCGCAGTTCTGATTCGAGCGCGTCCGAGAGGAGGGCAAAGAGCTCATGCGCGTCCTGTTGTTGATGCGCAGCAGTCAGACTGCGCAGACCATTCGATGCAGACACGTCGGATAGGGCCGCGGTCAGCTGAGATGGCAAGACGGCCGGTGCACGCCTTGGATGAGGAGCATTTAATTCTACAGTCCCACATAGAAAAAATATAGGCATAAGCAACCGAGGAAACGACCTTATGCTGCGGAGCAAAGAACGCGTCACTCACTCTGCAAAGTCATGCGTAGAGCATCTGTGACTGGGGTAGGCACGTCCCAAGCCTCCGCGAATTCGGTGACCTCGTCCAAATGCTTTACCAGAGTCGGGCAGCTGGCCAGCGACTGGACCACACTGTTGAAGAAGCACGTGTTTCCGGTGTTCCGGAGGCCCGGATAGAAGCTGGCTCCTGAGGAGGGGGTCACCTGCGACGCAGATGGAACCGCATTGGAGGGGCTTGTAACCTGGCTCCTTCGAAGCGCACGGCCCTTCCCATGCGGAGCGAGTGCGATGCTGCTCGAACCGCCGTCGCTATGGAAAGATCGGGACCACGATGATGCGCCATTGGCAGAGCGCCCCTCCTTGCCCGAGGGAAATGCGTGCGTCAGGCTGGACGAGACTGCATTTGCGATTCGCGAAGGAAAGTCAGAACTCAGGCCCACACTACCCAAAGCGGCAGGATTGGCAGACAGAATGACCATAAAGGGCGAGATGAGTGTCGATAGTAATTCGAGCAAATAGTTCTGGCGCGGCGAATCGAGGATCACTTCTCGCACGACCTTGTAGCCGATGATGCAGCAGAGCGCAGTGAAGATGATCAATCCCACTTGGCTGAGCACGGGGAGAGGGTAGCCGATGCAGCCGAGCAGGGGAAACGCTTGGGGCGATTTGGGTTCGACGAGGACGAAAGATGAGGTGTTCTCCTTTCGAGAAGCTGCTCGTGAGGCAAAAGACAGCACGGGACCAAGTAAGGACCGAGCCGATTCCGGGAAGGAGCTTGGGAAAGGCGGTTCAGCGTCCGAATTGGGGACAGCAGGAACCGAGGTAGAGAATGTCGACACCACAAATGCTGCGAGTCTCCGGTCGAGCTTGGTGATGAGAGAGCTCAGCGATGGAGTAGAGCCAGAGTCAGATGAAGTCGAGGAAGACGATGCCAGGTTGGAATAGACGCTGCGATATGACATTTGGCTGGCGTCCTCCGCGGCAGGATTGAGTCGAGAAGAAGCTCGACAAGGCCTCCCTTGCGAAAAACCAGCTCTTGATGCTTGATGAGGTAGATGGCTTCTTCGATGTCACGACGCCGGCACAATCGTTCTGGTAGATGCTGCCTTCAGCACCATCTCCTTTGGGATGATCGATGGGTGTCGTCGTCCAGCGAAAGGTCCAAGCTTCCAAAATTTTGGGCAAGGCAAGGCAACGTTCCTATGCCCCACGTGACCTGCCTGTGACGCAAGCCAACCGGCGCGGCTTCGCACACGCGGCCATTCACCCGGTCAAACGCGAAGCTGGTTACAAGTACAGATGTATTCATCATAGAAGGGGGCACTTCTAGGTCTGGGACAGCTGGAAATATGTACAATATGTGTGTGAAGCTGCGCCGAGGCCCCGCGGCAGAATTATGCAGGAGTGAGGTGGTATCAAAGGGAGTGGATGGGAAACGACGGAAACCGAAAAGCGTCCTTGCTCCTGTTTGCCGCGCGGTCAAGTTGGAGTGTCCGGTGCGAGGAACAGAGGGCCTTGATTTTTGTAGGAGGCGGCTTTGCTCAGCAGTTGCAATTCCGCGCTGCTTCGTAAGCGCCATTGAGACTGATCGTGCCACCTTCACCATTTGCTCCGCCGGGTGCGCCGCCGGGCATGCGATCTCCGGGAGCTCGTTGTCCGGGCCCGACCTTTTGCCACAGCGATGGCGTGGAGATGATCTGCAGCGTGGTCAGGGCAAACAAAGAATTGAGTATCTACGATTGTGTGGGATTCTCACTTCACCTCATGCTCGGTCCTGACGACTCACCCTGTTCACAAGCTCGTCGAACGCATTGTTGACGCCCACACCTCGCTTGGCACTAGTTTCCACAAAGAGAGCACCCATCTTGTCCGCAAACGCTTTTCCTTCTTCTTGGGTCACCACTCTTTGGAATTCCTTGTCGACCTTGTTGCCGACGACCATTTTGATGACATCGGCAGAGGTGGAGAAGGAGTCGAGCTCGTTGAACCAGTTGGTGAGCGAGTCAAATGTGTCTCTCATTGTGACGTCGTACACTGTTGTGTGAAGAACTTGTCAGACGATTCCACGTCCATCTGCACAATCAGGTAGACACTTACCAATGATGACGCCTTGAGCTCCGCGGTAGTAGCTGCTGGTCAAGGTTCGGAATCGTTCTTGCCCAGCGGTATCCCAGATGGACAGCTTGAAGCGCTTTCCTGTGCCTGACACGTACGACTTGATCTTGTAGTCCACCTGTGTGAAGCGATGTGCAACAATCATTCGTCGAAGCAGAGTACGGTTGACAGTCAGCCAGCGAAAATACCGAAACATATCCCTCGCACACTCACTCCGATCGTGGCCGTGGTTTCTTCTGGGCTCAGGAACTCATCGTCACAGAATCTTAATAACAAAGATGACTTGCCCGTTGCTGTCGACTGTGTTGGAGGGTAAGCACAAGGCGGAGGAACCAAGAGGGTCTAGAGTCAGCACCGACGCTTCTGGCGACCGGGTCGGGCCCGCACTCACTCCGATCAAGAGGATTTTGAGATTGGGTATCTCTGCAGGTGTCAAGGGTGCCGCTGCCATCTTGTGGAGGTTGCGTAGGTGTGACTATACTCGGATCGAAATGGTGGACCTCTTCCTATACTCATGGGCGTGGTGTTGGTCTGCCCAAGGGGCGAGCTTCAAGACGTCATGGGAATTGCCGGAACCGAGCAGGAACCGAGTGTTGGACTCGGACTTGCAGCACTTGTTGAGGATCGCGCCAGAACCAGACATGCAAGACGCATCTTGACCATACCAACAGCTTGACCTCAGCCTTTGCACGTCCTCGCTGTATACCTCTGCACTGTGACGGCTTACTCTCACACAGAGCCCTACATCGATCTGTTCTGCCGATTTCTGGCACACCAGAATTCACGATGTCCGAGATTGGGGGCCTGTACGACTTTCTCTACGTCCCTTTCCTGCTTCCCAAGGAAACGGTCAAGACCTTGATCCCGCCAGGCTCGACCCTGCTGCCCATTCCCATCGAGATCTTCAAGACGTTCGCCACGGATCCGAGCCAACATGTCAATCAGCTTTTCAAGTCACACCATCTGGTCGCCTTCCAGCTGGGTTATCAAAAGGGAACCGGACCCCTGCTCATGCCTTTCGGAATGAACTTCTCCGAAGCCAAGCTCGAAGTCCCGTTTGTCTCCCACCCAATCCTCAACAAGACGGCGGCAGAGAATGGGGAATCAGAGTCAAGCGAGCCTTTCCTACTCAAGCAAACCGTTATCTTCTCGATGGGCTTCATGTCGATATCTGCCAATCTCATTGCAGGTCTCAAGGCTGCCTCCGCCCAATTCCCGCCCAAGGGCTCAGATGCGCCCTTCAAGGTTCCTGCTGACTCTGCGGACTCGATCCAATACACGGCCGAAGGTTTCCTGCAAGCATTCTTCCAGCCCGCATCTGACGGTGGCGTCGCCGAGAAGGAAACGAATGTCGAGCTCCTAGACGCACTCACAACCCTGTTCCACTCGCAATGGTTCGGCCACCGAACTGGGAAAGCAATAAACCGATTCGAATACGCCAGGTTGTCGCCTGAGCTAGAACCGACCGCCATCGGGAAGGAAGCTGAGATTGCGCCACGGAAGTACCTTGTCGAGTCTGGCAGTTTCAATCTGGCCAAGTTCCGAGGTGACAAGGGCGAACAGAGCGAAGAGATCGAGATCCCGACTGGAACACGAGCCTGGCGAGTTCGTGCCCGATACCGCAGCTTCGTTCGAAATCTGTGAACCAAGCAGTCAACCGTATCCGAGCATACCTTTCCCTCGACGACTAGCGCTCGTAGTTTTCTCTTCAATGTTTTCTGCATTTTGTGTAATGTTACTATGTATAGACTTGACATTTTTTAGCCCTTCAAAGACACCATGCTTGATTGCGACACCTCTTTGCCGTCCCGCAACAGTTTCAATCCCTGGTTGCCGAAGCCCCACGATGTCCAATCGTGGCCTTTGCCAGCCTCGGCGAGCTCTGCGACCTTTTCAGGTGGTTCGGGAATCGGGTCAAACTTGGCGTCGTTTGAGGGTCTCGTGGTGGCAGGTGCACCCGCGGACGGTAGGATGAGAGCATCAGGTGTCAATATCCCGTCTAGCTGAACATCCCGATCGTCCATGGGAACTCGCTCGGATTGCTGTTCCGAGCCAGAGGCCGCAGAAGAGGCTGACTCATGACCCAAGACTTGTTGCCGCAGACTCAGAGCTAGGACGACTGGTAGCCTCACTTCCTTCGCATTGCCTGAACATGTTTGGGATGCATCTTGATTCCGTCTTTCTTGCTCTCGCAGGGCCCATTCTTTGGCTCGGAGTAGATATCGATCGTAATAGCCCTTGCCGTGGCCTAGTCTCCCGCCGTACAGATCGAACGCCAAGCCAGGGCACAGGATGAGGTCCAGCCCAGTCCCGCCTTGCGCCGATGGCGCGAGAGCTTCCGTCCTTTGGCCGCGGGGAGTATCCACTTTGTCGTCCAGCGAAGGCTCGCGGATGCCGTAGGAGTTTGCGGGCAAGGACAGCAAGTCGTCCTCTGACAGGATGTGGAGCATGGACATCTCTGCTGCAAATTGCGGCTTGGCTTTGCTGCTCTCGGCACTGGGTGGCAACACCGAAGCAGGAATCGCGAAGGAAGGCACATAGAGCGTCTTTCCTGATATGCGCGATGAGAAGCAGTCAGCTCAACATTGCGATGGCTTCCGACAGAATAATCTTCCGAATGCAAGGCGACAAGTTGCCTACTCACGATTCCTCAGGGCGTCCAGACAGAGCTCATGGGTATCCACTTCGCCCGACGGCGTGTTCAGATAGATGCTGACAGTCCTGGCATTTCGGTAGAGTTCCGACCGCAGAAGGGTGGTCGCAATCGCAGACGCTGAGCAGAGCAAATCAGAATATCAAACAAAGAAATGTCAGGCAGCGTTGTCATGCGCGATTCAGACGTCAGCAGGAGGATGTTCAGCATCAGAAACATAAAGGGATGACATGAAGGGGTGATAGTCAGGTATCAAAGGGGTGAGGGAGAGGGAATATATCAATCTCTACCCACAGGTCCAATGTATGCACTTGTAATTTTCAGTGACTCACACTGAGCGAGGATGTCTTCCCGCGACAGTGCGGCCAAACGCGCGCCCATGCTTTTGCGCATAGCTCGTTTGGCCAGTCGGACAGACTGCGACGCTGACGCCGTGGCTGAGGAGGACGCAGTTGCCGCCATCCTGTCTTTGCGTAGTGCAGAATGTAGTTTGCGTGTTGAAGGAACGATGAATGGCACTGCCAGATGGGAGGGCTCAAAGAAAACCAGGATCGAAATTTGTTTGTCGGGCGCGGCGGATTCCTCAACCTGCACGTCGACCAACAACACATCCGCTCTGCCTCAGCCCCAACTTCCTTCCTCTTCACCACCTACCACACAAGAAGGAAGCAAAGATGGGAAAGCGCAGCGCAGTCAGTCGCTTCCCCGTGGCGCGCATCAAGAAGCTCATCCAGTCCGACAAAGATGTCGGCAAGGTCTCCCAAGCTACGCCCGTGCTGATCTGTGAGTTTTCTCGAAAGCGGCCACCCCCCCTCACACCGCATCTGAACATGGCACACCGTCTGAACCGCAAGCTCTTTCCCTCGCTTCCTCTGATGGACACATCTAATTCACAGCGAAAGCGCTAGAGCTCTTCATTGGCAACATCGTCGAGACGACAGTGGCCGAGACGAGAAAGAGCGGTGCGCGGAAGGTGACACCATACCACCTCAAGCGCACGGTGCACACCAATGAGATGTTCGATTTCCTCAAGGACATCGTCGCCAGAGTGCCTGATCCCGTCCAATCAGCACCCGGCAGCGGTGGAAGCAGCAGTAGAAGAAAATCAGCGGCTGGATCCGCCGGTGCTGTGAAAGCGGAAGACGAGGATGACGATGACGACGATGCTGATGAAGACGAGGATGAGGAGGAGGAAGACGACGACGACGACGATGAGGAGGATGTCGGTTCATCATCTCGGACACCTGCGCGGAAGAGACAAAAGACGTCGAGCACGGATGGAAGTGCTGCTTCGAAGCCTTCAGGCCGACCCCGTGGCCGACCGGTTGGCTCCAAGAACGGCTCATCCTCCACATCTGCTGCAGGCACCAGTACTTCCACACGCGGACGCGGAAGGGGACGAGGTGGGGCTGCAGTTGCTGCCAAAGGCAAGGGTCGTTCAGGCACCGCTGGTAGACGTCGCTCGAGTGATCACAATGATGCGGACGAGAATGAGGACGATGAAGAGACGGGCAGGAGGACGAGTGGGAGCTCGGGAGATCCTTGGGCGATGGCAGGTTTCATCAATGATGGACCCCAAAGAGGTATGCCCTCTGTCCTTCGGCCGGCTCCTCCATTGCCATCCGGAGGCGGCGGAGGCTCGTGGGCGGGTGCTTCTTATCAGAGCTCTCAACAGCAATACCCAGCTTACCCACCAACTCATCACCACCACCACCCATACAATCATCAGCAACAAGCTCAGCAACACCATCAATCTCCGTACGGTCAACAACAAGCTCAACAACCTCCAGCATACAGCCGGGGTAATGAAGGAGCAGGTGGCTGGACTGGCGCAGGATTGGGGGGTCCCCTTCCTCCGGGCACCGCGGGACGCCCACGGATCGAAGAAGACGACTACGACGCGTGAGGGTCGATCCAAGCTTCTAACTTTTTCTCTTTCTCTCGAGCTCTTTTGTGTAATACATAGCAGGCTGGCAACAGCACATCACTCGCAACCATCAGCGCGTCCGTCGATCAGCTTCAATACAGAATGCACCGGACTGGCGCGCAGGGAAACATTGCTAGTTGATATTGAAGACTGTGCGAGGTCTAATCATTGTTTGCTCATCAGCGCATCAATATCGCTTTGCGAAAGCCCATCCAATCTGCGAGTGAGCACACGGCAGAGATTTCCCAGGCGGGCATCAGTATCGTGGATGCCGTCACGCGGTGCTCTCGAAAGCGACAGACAGGAACGTACCTCTTCACGAGGTATTCGACCTCTACGTCCTTGGTTATCGGAATGACAAACTGCTGGTAGAGCCTGACGACCTCATTGACATCAATCTTGGGCTGGCCGCTCTTGACCTTGGCAGCAGCCGCATCGAGATCCTGTCCATACACGCTTGCTTTTTGCTCCAGTCGGACCAGGAGCGCGGCCTCGACCTCGGGCTTGGTGATTAGGTTTGCGAGCTCGGTCCGGTTCGGCTCGGGCTTGGCGAGGATGTGGGGGATAAAGTCGGCGGGGGCGGCCAAGAATTTGGATTCGGAGACGAACATGCCTTTTTGTCCCGGTGAGTCACAG
>LAXH01000083.1:45247-56833 GCA_001006505.1 Tilletia horrida | reverse complement strand
GGGGGGGGGGGGGGGGGAAACAACATCCCTTGAAGGATGAAGTGGCTCACCAAAGTGAATGCGTCTGCTGAGGGCAGCGAGAAGTTCGACATCGCACACTGCCGCACTGCCGTACTGTCCATCGTCAGCGTCGGGACCCCACCGAGCCGTGATGCCAGGCACCAGCTTGGACTGGTAAAAGTCGAGGATGCGATCATGGACGAGCGTGATGGCTGACCGTTTGAGGACCTCTGGGTAGCTGACCGGTGGCAAAATCGGCTTGGGCAACTGATCGAGTGGGGTGTATGGCCATTCATCGGGCGCCTCCCATCTCCGGACTTTTGCGTGAGAGGACTCGGTCTCCTTGAGGAACCAGGTCAGCCAGTTGCCCTGCCAGTTTTCCTTTTGGACAAGTTCGGGAAAGGCCTGGTCGATGTACATCTTCTTGTTGTGGGCGAACTGGGCGCGCTCGATCAGGAGGAAGCAGATGGTGTCTTCGAGGCGGACGAGGACGGAGCGAATATATGCGAGGGAAAGCAGGGTCGATGGCGGAGTCTCTGAGGTGATGAAAGTGTTCGTGGGCCGGGCATGAGAGGAAGACGTGTTTGAATCTTGAGCACTCATGTTGGCCTAAGCTTTCAAGCGGAGATGCTGGGTATGATAGCAATGAAGCAGCAGGAAGAGCAGCAACAGAAGGATAAGACGAGGTAGACGATAAAGAAGGCGTTGTCTTTTGTACCGCTACTACTTGATGCAACGAACGTTCCTTTTGCCTTTTTTCCCGAATCGTGGACCGCAACAATACTGAGACGAAGCAAAGGAGAGGAGAGAAGGCAGAAGGTGATGAGAGAGTAGAAACACTCGGGCCCTGTCTGCAGTGACTTGTGCCTAATGATCTCCCTTTGGCAAGTGTGAAGTGTTGATGGCACACTGCGAGAAGTTGACTGACTTGGTGACGAGGAATCGACCTGTCATGAAACTTGTGCGGGGCTGCGTCGACTTTCGACCAATGATCCGCAAAAAGCGGAAATTCAGTTTCAGAAATTGGCCACCTTTTCAAAAGTGAACAAGAAACCGAAACGCGGCTTCCATGGATGCGGCTCAGGAACAAGGTCGCCATGATGCATGGTCTGCTATGATATGCTACTGCCTGTCGTTATTACTTCATTACTTGACACACAGACAAAGACGTAGGGAAGTGTGAAGAATTGGCGAGACCGCTTCTCTGATTCCCATTGTGTGTTTCAGTGATACGCCTTGAGAGGTGCGGTTTCGAACAGGGTATTCTGGGAGACCAGGAGATGCCGCCGTCTTGAGACCTTCCTTGTCATCATCGCCCACCAGATGGAGACACTGTCCAGCCAGCAGGTGCCGAAGTTGGTGGCTGATTCGACCCGCTAATACCCGACAGCAGTGCTGGCGAGTAGGCGCCGTCGAAAGGCTGGTGGCTAGGCTTGACATCGTGGTTGTGCTGCACGGCTTGTTGGGCAGGGTACGGCGAGGGCGAGGGCGAGGTCGACGGCTGAGGGAACGAGGGTTGTGTTGGTGGAGGTGAAGGGTACGAGGGATAAGCAGCCTGATTGTAGGCCTGGGGCTGGTGATAGGCCTGGGGCGGAGCATGCTGAGGTGCAGGCTGCGATGAGGGAAGGTGGTTGGGCTCGGCGTACGGGTTCGAGACGTGGGCGGCGGATGGAGTGTAGTCGCTGTTGAGCTTTTCATCCGCAGCGATGTGAGTGCCCGAGCTGACGCGTCGCGAGGACATGAAAGCGGAGTGGGTGGAGAATCCGGTGCTGATGAAGACCAGGATCAGGAAGAGGACGAGGGCTACGTTGAGAGGGTAGTAGTCCCAGTACCCGTTAAAGTAAGGGGCAATTTCACCCTTTTGCTTGGCGACCAGGACCCCATCGATGACCAGTCCGGCAATGCTGAGCAGGGCCCATACCAGGGTATAACCGAGCAGGCTGTAGAAGAGCTGGGATGATTGCTTGGCTGCGAGGGTGGTGTTGCCCGATCTGGTAGACTTTGCAATCTTGGCCGCGGATGAGAAGAAGGAGAAGAACTTGATGATTCCAAAGAGACCTCCGATGGCGAACAACACAAGCGAGGCCTGCTGCCAGCCCTCGTATGCGTACGCTTGGCTTGATCCTCCACCGTTGCCGCCGCCGCCTCCTCCGTGGCGACCGCGTCGCTTTTCAAAGACGTGGAAGGCCTGTGCGCCCGTCAGGTCGAGATCGCGCTTGCGGTGGTAGTCAAAGCCGCCGGATTCCGTGTTTTCGACGACGAAAGCGATCATCTTTCCCATCTGGCCAAAGGTAAGAGCGGTGGCGATGAAGGTGAAGAGGGCATCGACTGTGCCGAAGAAGTCGCGAGGACCGAAGACGGCTGGAGCGGACATGTTGCCTGTTGTCGGAGTGGGTTGATGAAAGGGCAGGCTGTCTGGGGTTCAGAAGAAAGAGAAGTTTGCAGAGTTTGGTAAGATGTCTGTCTGTTCACGCGGGATTATGAGGAGCATGGACGAAGAAAGGAGAAGAAGAAGACGTGAGAAAGAGGTGAAGGACCCGGCGGCGCGATCGCATCTGTCTACCTTGCCCTTTTTGAGGAGACTGGCGCGGCTTCGAGTCAGGAAGCACGCGACTCCTGGCACACCTTGCAGACGATGCACAAGCGAATACACACGATGATCATTACAATCCAAATGCGAACAGAAGCCAGAGCTGTCACGCTGAGGCGCAACTGGGCAGTGCAATGCATGCATGGTGAGTGTGAGTGCTACCTGAATGGCGTTGTATTTTTCCCCCCTCTCTTCAGTCTGTTGCTTCTTTGTTTGTTCCATTAGCATCTCTCATCCCTTCGAGACCAGAAGAAGCCACTGCCTAAAAAAGCGCCGTACGCCCCCGCTAAGGCCAGTCAGGTGGGTCAGTGTCAGTATGTATGTACTATATGTACTCAGAAGGCTATCGCTCAGGAAAAGGTCTCGCAGTCTCGCAGTGTGGAAGCATCTCGTATGATGTGCTCTATTATTTGCGGGACAAGGGGTGCGGGAGCCGAGGTGGGAGACGGGACCGCAATCTGGGAGGCGCAATAAAGTGCACTACTTCTGAGCTTTGACAGATGCCAAGCCTCAATGAGCTCCCTGTGTTCTTTTTCCTGACAGGACCACAGACACGACATCGTCCTTCTCCCTTCTTTGCCACCTGTCCGTGTTCACGGATGAAGTTCAGTATGTACGAGGGAGGCCATTCACCGTGGAGGAGAAGCAGACTGACACCTCCCTCCTCTGCAGCATGACTCTTCCTGTGAGAGCATGCATTCCGTACGAGATGGAATCCCCACATGCAGAGTGATGGCTTGCTCGGTGCTAAAGAAAAACTCCGCTGCACGACTAGTGCGCCTGTTCTGGAAGGAGAAAATGTGGTGGATATTGGTGCCTGACTATGTACCGGGAGTCTGCAAGCGAGCCCAATTCTGAGCAAAGGAAGACAGAAAGAAGACTGAAGAACTCGCAAGGGGACAGTGTCCTTCTCCAAGCACAGCCCTGGCCAGCTCATCAGCGGAGCGAGCAGTGACCCTGGCCAGTGTATGTACGAGTAGTGGGCGCTCGAGGCGCTCGCAGGGTGACCTCAGTGTACGAGTAGTTCTGCACTTGCGTCTTTTCCACCAGGTCATTCTCACAAGCTTCCAGCCAGTATAATAATCAGATCAGTGCCCATCGCGTTCAAGTCAGGCCCATCACCTTCCCGCTCTTTGTCCATTTTGCGCTCCCAGCCTATTGACCGTCTGCCCTTCAGCATCTCCACCTTATCGCCTCCCATCGAAGTCCTCATACGCAATGACACGTCTCTTCTCAACCTACAGGAAAAGCTGTGAGTAGCAGCTGTTCCATCGTGCAAAGAAAACGCAGTCGAGTCTCCGTGCATCTGACAAGCTCTGATCACACCCTCCCTGCCTTCTCCAGCCTTTATCATCCTGCCCATCCTCGCCCTGTTCTCCTGCACAGGAGCAGCCCTCTCCGCATATTGGGCCTCCAGAGTCGGATTCTCCATCGGATACTACAAATACCAACTGCGGATCAGCCAGCAGTACCCACAATACAACCAACCCGGAGAAACATCTGACTTGGAATCCGCCATCAAGGCCTTACAGAAAGATTCGCACCCCATCTTTGCATTCACCGTCGCCCTCGGCCTCGTCTTCCTCTGGTCCGCGCTCACCGCCCTCTTTGCACAGTCGCCCCAGGGCCAATTTGTACCCCCCATCACCAACGGACTCGCCAAGCCAAACATTGCCAAGCGTGTCCTGGGACCCCTGGGCATGCTCGTGCAGTCGGCCGTCATGTTCATCCTCCTCCTGGGTGCCATTGCAGCCAACACGGGCAAGGACAAGCTGCCATGTCCAGCATCGAACCATGACCAATTCTGCCAGATCCTCAACTCAGCCTTTGCCTTTTCCTGGCTCAGCTGGATCCTCCTCTTGGCCCTGATCGTCGGCTCCGCAGTGAGCATGCTCAAGACGCCACGCGCATTGGGAGGCCTGGCGAAGGACGAGTATGTCAAGGGACATAGCGCTTCTGAACCCATTGCGTACAACGGTGCGCCGGCGACGAACATCTGATGGGAAACTTGCGAAAATTTGTAATCGCATACACCCTGCCTGGGTTAATCTGATGCCGAGTTGATTGAAGGGGTTGTATTGAGGGCTAGGGGTCCTGATTTGTCACAGCGCGACTTGAGGCAACGACACTTCGGAGTGGGTAACCAGGACGCGCGCGTCCGAAAGGAAATCTTGCAATTCATCGAGCGCGTCTTCCGCACTTTTGGTATGGCCGTTTTGGCTGTTGCTCCGGCAAGTCTTGAGAATGTCCAGTGCGCTTCTCAGCCGCTGGGCCACATCGGTTTGAATGGCTTCTCGAAGCGTCTCAGCGCTGCTGAGCAAGTCGGGCCGCGCGTCTTGGCTGCTGACGTCAAAGGCGGCCACCGGACAGGTGAAAGAATAGAGGTCGATCCTGCTTGGAGTCGAGTTTGAACGCGTCTCGAGTGCGACGCGGAACAATCGAAGTGGCTGTGATGTTAGATTGTTAGGTCGAGCTGCCTCCCAGAAGGCGTCCTCATCCAAAGACACCTCGTCTTGTGATTCGACAAGACACAGGCTGACGGACGCGTCCGGGGAGGCGGCCGTGAGTCCAGGGCCAGGATGTTCGAATCGATAGATTACTGCGTAGTCTAGCAGCCACCCTGCGAATGCTACAGCAGCATGAGTCGGTGTCCGCAGCTGAAAGATCCCGCCAGCTTCAGGAAGCTCGGAGAGCTGCTGTAGGGCTGCAATGGTGAAAGTATCGTTTCGGTCGACTCTGGATCCGACTGGAAGCCTGGCATCGACCGAGACAAAAGCCGGAGACGAAATGGGCGTTGAAGGGGTCAGCGACCTCTGAGCTCGCCGTCGGACGGAGGGCCTATGCAAGAGGAAGACTTGACCTGTGGGCTGATGCGAAAGAAAGACGACGTCTCTTGTGAGCGATGCGCCGAAAAGCGAGCCGTGGAAAGCCTCAAGAACCACAATTTGCTGAGCGTATGAGAGTGGCACCTGATCGATCAATACCGCATCCCTTTGAGTTAGGCAGAGAAACGCAGCATAAGAACGCCATGAGAACCATATGCCCTTTCTGTCAGATGCATCTCACCGGATCTTCAGTAGGACCAGGATGAAAGACCAAGCCAGATACGAGCACTGCGAGCGTTTGACTTGAGAATGGTCACGATGCCGCTTCGTCTTTCGCCCTTTGCCCGCAGGTCCATTGCCAGCATTCAATCTGCGGAAGAGATCATCAGCAAGGTCTTCTTCCAAACGCAGGCTAGGAAGATTCCCGACATCTCCACTGCCCTCTGGCATCACCTCTTGCTCCTTGAAAGGTAGCCCATCAAGAAGTTGCTGTTGACTGACGGGAACGGTCTGTCCCAAGGAATTCGCGGCACACGTTCCGGCTACGTCCGGCTATATGCACGGCTCACTGCTTCCTCCAACTCCACAAACGAGAATCCCAGGAAGCAAACCTGTGGTCAACCCATCTCCATCCTCCGACCCTCTCTCAACTCCAACAAAGATGGCTACCCGAATCTCCCAGATTGCTTCTCATCTCGACCCTCGCAGCTGGCTGGGATCCGGTCTTCCAGCTGCCAGGGCCAAGAACGACAACGATGTGGTCATTGTTGCCCTTGGAAGGACTCCCTTCACCAAGGCTTGGAAGGGTGGCCTGAAGGATACTCCCTTCGACGTACTCCTCTTGGAATCGATCAAGGGCATCCTTGCCAAAGCTGACATCGAGCCAGCGCTCATCGACGAGGTCGTCATGGGGTGAGTGCGCGATCATCTCGCATACATTTCAAATCGCATTCAGAATGATGCTCATAGAATACGCTATTGCAAACAGCAATGTGCGCAACACTGATAGTGTGTACGAGCTGCGAGCTGCCGCCCTGGCTGCTGGAATTCCCAACTCGACTCCTTGCCAGCAAGTCAACCGCTGGTGCTCCTCCGGACTCATGGCCGTCCGAGCAATCGCCAACCAGATCCAGGCCGGCGAAATTGCATGCGGTCTCGCCATCGGAGCAGAGAGTATGACCTTCCACCCCAAGCGAGACTGGAAGTTTTCCGAAGAGGTCATCGGCACCAACCAAGAGGCTGCCGACTGTGTCCAGCCAATGCTGTGGACTAGCGAAAATGTGGCTGGAGATTTCAACATTTCGAGGGAGAAGATGGACGCCTTTGCGGCGCGGTCCCATCAGCGTGCTGCGGCGGCTCAGGCGGCTGGCAAGTTTGATGCCGAGATCTTGCCTGTGAATGGCAGGGATGGGCAGAATGGGGCCAAGCGGGTGTTCTCACAGGATGACGGCATTCGACCAACGAGCAACGTCGAGGCCCTTGCGAAGATCAAGGCTGCTGCACCACAATGGTCTCCCTCGCGCACCACGGGCGGAAATGCTAGTCAGGTGAGCCAACGTGACTCAGTCAGGTAGTATCTGAATACTTGTCTCACCATCAGAAACTGAAACCCATCTGCCAATCTCATAGATCACCGATGGAGCGGCGTCCGTGCTGTTGATGCGACGCAGCCTCGCGAACAAGCTGGGCAAGCGAGTGATTGCCAAATATGTCGCTACGGCGGTCGCTGGACTCGAGCCCAGAATCATGGGTATCGGACCCACATTTGCAATCCCCAAAGTGCTGGAGCTGACTGGGATCCGACAAGAAGAGATTGACCTATTCGAGATCAACGAGGCCTTTGCATCAATGGGAGTGTGAGTAAACGCAGGGCCCCAGAGCAGCAACATTGATTTCCCGGAGGAGTAACTCAAAACTGTTTCGTCTTGCTCGCTCTACAGGTACTGTCAAGAGAAGCTCAACATCCCGGATGACAAGTTTAACGTCAACGGAGGCGCGATTGCCCTGGGTCATCCACTTGGTGCCGTGAGTGACACACACACGGATTTCCCCCTTTCAGTTTGAGACTCTTGCTGACCTATAGTGTCCTTTCTTCTCAGACCGGAGCTCGCCTGATCGTAACCTCGCTCGCTGAAGCAGAGCGACGCAATCAACACGTCGTCTGTGTCTCGATGTGCATTGGTCTTGGAATGTGAGTCGTGTTTGCAGCAAGGACAAGTCGGAGCATCGGCATGTTTGCTGAATCGTTCGGATTGGTTCCAGGGGTGCGGCGGGCATCTTCATCCGCGAGTGAGACCTCACACTCCACTCTGCAGTGAACAATCCTGTGGCCGGCATGGAGGGCCCGCAAGGACGATCTTATATGTCATCCAAGACGGTTCCCGTCCCTTTGTACCAGACCCACCCCCTTCCCCTACCTTGGTTTTATTTCCCTTTGTGTTGGCAACCTTGAAGTTGTTTTTCCGAAGCGCGCTTTAGAAAAAGTCTCAAGCCTTCCTCAATTTCTGGCTTGAGAGAGGTCCACCAGCAAGCTTCACACAAGTCTCTGAAATCATCATGGAGCACAGCACAGCGCACACTGATGAGCGCTCCTCAGCGTCCATAGCTGCTGCTGCTCTGGCATCCAGCGAGGATTCTGCAGCCCAGGCTGGCAGCGATGCCAACAACAGCGTGCCATCCCGCAGCAGAGCCAAAGGTGTTCTCCCTCCCATCCCTCGGGCGACCTCGATCATCATCATCGGCATGGCAGGCTCAGGAAAGTCCACCTTTGCCGCCAAGCTTGCAAATCATGTCGGACCGAGCGCAGTCGCAGCGGCAGCGCGGCAGACGGGCGCAGGAGCTGCTGGTGAGAGCAAGGGCAAAGGTCGAGCTGAGAGTATGGAGCAGGATGAAGAACAGCAGCAGCGGCCGAGACCTTATTGCGTCAATCTCGACCCGGCAGTTGCTGGATTGGGCTACGAGCCAAATGTAGACATCAGAGATACTGTCGACTATGCAAAGGTCATGAAAGAGTGAGTGGAGCGGTTCTGCGCCCGGTCCAAGTTCCCGGTTCCTGATCACTTCTCTTGGTTTGTCCTTTTCTATGGTTGCACCCTGATACTCTACGTCTCTTCACTCCCGTGTAGCTACAACCTCGGTCCGAACGGCGGGATCTTGACGGCGCTGAATCTGTTCACTACCAAGTTTGATCAGGTGCTGGGCATCGTGGAGAAGCGGGCTGAGGAAGTCGAGTGAGTCAGAGGCCCTGCGTTCGGACACGCTTGGGGGGCAATCGATTGAGTGCTGACGTTTTCTCACATTTCCTTTGCTGCGCTATGAAGTGAGGTCATCCTTGACACGCCTGGTCAGATTGAGATCTTCACTTGGTCGGCATCAGGCTCCATCATCACTGATGCGCTGGGCAGCGCGATGCCGACCTGTGTTGCATACATAATCGACACTCCACGCACGATTGCGCCAGCCACTTTTATGAGCAACATGCTCTACGCTTGCAGGTATGTTTCAAGCCCGTTCCCAGAAGTTGCCCTTCTTTCTTGACAAGAGCATCCGACCATCATTCCTGTCTCTTCCGGATCCTGAACGACTCGCACAGCATCATGTACAAGTCCAAGCTGCCCTTCATCCTCGTCTTCAACAAGACGGATCTGCAGCCGCACGACTTTGCCCTGGAGTGGATGGGCGATTTCGAGGCCTTCCAGCGCGATTTGAAGTCGGGCAATGCTACCGATCCTGTTCCTGCACTGCTGGCGCGCAGCAAGGGTGGGAACTTGAAGGTCGGACCAAGCACGTTGGACCCAAATGCGGAGGGAAGCTACATGAACAGCTTGATGAACAGCATGGCTCTCGTATTGGATGAGTTTTACACCAATCTGAAGGTAATGTTTTTACAACAGACTGTTTTTCGATCACACGTTTTTCTCAATGATTTTTCCTTTTTGACCAGACTGTCGGCGTCTCCTCTACCACGGGCGAAGGAATCGACGACTTCCTGCGCGCCGTGCAAGAAGCACGACAAGAGTATCTCACAGACTACCGACCGGAGCTGGAGAGATTAGCAGCTCAAAAGGAAGCACGAGCAGAGCGGGACAAGCAGCGCAACATCGATCGCTTCATGCGGGACATGGCTCTGAGCAACGACGGGTCGGGCGCCAAGAGTGGAGGCGGACGCTTTGGCGACGACAAGTGGCCGGAGGACGAGGAGGAAGATGCGGCTGAACTGGCTGCTGCTGCGAAGGGCAGACAAGGGTTGACGATGGAGGAGAGAAGGAGGAAGTACGAGCTGTTACATCGGTCTGCGGGAGGAGCACGCGGGAAGCAAAAGGCCAGTGCCGAGGATGGAGATGACGATGATGAAGAAATCATCGAGAAGACGTACGATGGGGATGGCCTCATTTTGGATCCGGTGCGTTGATTCTGACTAGCATGTTGCCAGCGTCGATGACATGCGGAGGGCTAACTTGGCAACTTCCAACTTCCACCTATAGGATCCAATGTCGGATGAAGAGGACAAGAAGGAAGAGAAGGCTTTCCAACGCATGCTGGACAACAACACGGAGAAGCGGTTTGGGTTGGGCAACGACCCAATGAGTGCTGATGGGACGAAGTGGCCGCCCGTCGCCTGAAACGTGCAATCCATAGAAATTGACACCATGAATGCCCTTCAAGGAACGACTCCATGCTCAAGGGTCGCTATTCTGCGGTGCGATTCCATAAGCTTTGGTTATGAGAAGATGCTGCATACAATGCGAACGTAGGCTCCTCATCAAGGTTTTGCCAGTTGCCTCTACGTGTGCTTGACCGCCTGCCTGCCGCGTGAAACACGTTCAAACGTCCTGCTTGTGCGCCTTCTCATTAACTTTTGATCCCCTGACATTTCTCATCTCGTCACCTGATCACTGCTCGAGAGTCCAGTTCCCCCCTCCTCCCACAGGCGGACGACTCCCACCACCACCAAGGCTCAGTTCTCACCACCTTGCACCTCTACTTCAAGACGATCGCTCTCCCTTTCTGCTCTTCCTCAATCAAGTCCCTCCAACAGATCCAAAATCAACCATGATGAGCGGCTCTACTTCAGGATCCAGAAAGCCGGCTTTGACGATCTCTCGTCGCGCTGGCCTGCAATTCCCAGTCCGCCGCGTCGTCAATGCAATGAAGAGCGGCCGCTACGCCAGCCGCATCACCGTCGTAGCCGGCGTGTACACGGCAGCTGTGATTGAGTACGTGGTTGCAGAGGTGCTCGAGCTGTGTGAGTGCATGTGGCCCCTTGCTGCTGCTCATCGTTTGAGCAACAGTGCTAGGCACGATGCATTTTGGAGATGTTTCAGAGGACTGAACGCCAATACTTTTCTCTCGTTCTGTTTTCACCTCCTTCCTTCTCGCTCCACAAACTACATACCATACGGGGTCCCCACTCCTTTTGTGCCGCGCACTCCTTCTTCAGCCGGCAATGCTGCGCGAGACAATAACAAGATACGGATCACGCCTCGTCACATCCAGCTCGCCATCCGCAACGACGAGGAGCTCAATCGGCTCATCCCAGACGTTACCATCTCGTGAGTAAGCGGATTAAAGGGACCACAAGCCGTTCTGCTTTGTCCCAAGCTTACGCCCTGTCACCGTCATTGACTGTATGCGCGCTTGTATGCTCCTGCCTTCTGCGCCGACAGCTCTGGTGGGGTTCTGCCATTCATTCATCAGTACGTTTCTGACGTTGCATCGCGGCATGCTCCGCATACATGCCAGCCCAGACGAGACTCTGAACTAGGAACTGACAGCATACGAACGTTCTTTTCTACAGAGAGCTGCTTCCCGCCAGCTCGAAGAAGAGCAAGAACAAGTCCCCCTCCGCGGACTACTGATCGACTCGCCTCCAAGCTTGACCGACTCCTCTGATCGCCTTACACCAGTCGAACGCCGTCCAGAGATTCCACCGCCAATCTGCTTAGCGGTGTGCAGATACGGTCCGATTTCCCTGCAGTAGCAGCTTTCTCGATCTTCCGAAACAAGTCCAACAAAGAAAGGCACCCCTCGGCAGACTAGAGTACCAGCGCTGACCCGTGATGCAAAGAAGAGCCTCCCTCTAGTTTGTCTTTCCCCTCACACTGAGATTCCACAGTACATGTCACATCACCTCAAAATCAAAGTTGCACAGTGCACCACCATCAGTAGGGA
>LAXH01000083.1:24665-45221 GCA_001006505.1 Tilletia horrida | reverse complement strand
TATATGTGATTGGTGCGAGGTTAGGGGGGGGGGGGGGGGGGACATTATTGTTCTATTCAGTCTTCTTTTCCGTATCTACATGTTGCGAATCCGCCGCTTCGAGCTTGGCCGTCTCGCCCTTTTGTAAGAGCTTGAGCGTTTGTTCCATTGCTCTTCTCAGATCCGTCTTGAGCCCGAGCTTTTCGTCAATTTCGAGCGCGGTGATGATTTGTTGGATCTGTTCCATTGACGTTAGAAGCAGTTCGGGTCGGGTGACGGCCTCTTGAGACTTTTCGCTGTCCGCTGGTCTTGATGGCGATGGCTGCGTAGCCTCAGCAGGTTCGGAGGCACTCTCGTCCATCTTTGGATGTACGATGCGAGGAACGTTGTCTAGTGAGTTGTACACGTTGTCGAGCTCTTTGCTGGCAGTTGGAACGAGTCTGTTTTGGGCAATGAGCTCCGATAAATAGGCAGAAGATTGATATGCTGTCGTGATATGGCAGAAGTCTCAGCACTCTTGATAGCATTGAGCGTTGCAGGCCTGGCTGGGAGCTCACCTTTCCAGTGACTCCAGGCTCTCCACGCAAGGTAAAAGAATGGCAAGTTGGGAATGACGGGAACGAGAGCAAAGGGAGCCGTCAAAGGAGCTCCGATGAGACACACCCACATCCATTTGCGATGGTGGGGTGTCCGATGAGAAGCGAGCGTCTGTAGTGATCTAAGAAGCGGTTGCGGTTTCAACAAAGAGGGTGGGTAAAGGAGCGGGACCTGACATGCAGTTATCGACAAAGGAAGCAAAAAGAGTCAGTGAACAACAAGCACCCGTCCAAACACGCATCAAGGAAGAGCTCACATTGACTTGGTCGCTGACAGAGTCCGCAGATTCGTCTGTATCCGTTTGGTGAGAGGTCGGGTGCTTGAGGCTGGGAGCGAGGGCAGGATCGATGCCTTTAAGGGCCCACTCCTCGTACTCGATTCTGTCCATGATACCTTCTCCTAGCCGGTAGGTGCGCTTCTTCCAGTCAAACGTCGACTTTACGTTGGGGTCTCCTAGAGACATCCAGAACGCGGACGCCCTGGCGGAAAGACGTGAGGCCAGTGGGAGTTTCTTGACGGGATCATCGGGCTTGGTCTGAGACTTGGGCGGGAGCACAATGGGCGCTCGCTGGGCGAGAAAGGTGGAGACCGGCTGAGAGCCTGGTCTCAGTCGAGCGAGTGGCACCGCAATCAGCCTCATCCTTGCCTTTCTGAGCTCCGTTGCTTGTCGTTGATCGAGGTTGATGTGAATCACGAGCTGCTCACGAAGGTATGTAAGTGAATGTGATGGACCAGAAGGAACGTTGCTCGTGAGTGTCGAGCTGGGTGTTGCGAAGTCATTTTGCACAGCCCCGATGAGATGACGCAAGGACTTGTCGGAAACGCTCCGAGCGGATCACGTGCAGCAACCCCGCCTCAATCGCTGCGGGCACATTTTGCTGGTTGCAAGCTCGTTGTTGTCGTCGTCATCAGCATTCGCAACCTCGTCGATCAACCAGCTTCACCACTCACTTGTTGGTCAAAAGCAACAGCTATGGCTTCAGCGGGTGGCAGTCGAGGCGGTCTCTATGCGTGAGTTGGTCGTGGTATCCTGTGTTCTGCCGTCTGCGTGCTGCGGGAAGCTCACCTCATCTACCCTGTCCGTGTTCAACAATGTTGATCAGCATGTTTGGCGCAGCTGCATCTCACCTGGGCAATGACCCAGGTTCAGAGCCAGGGCCGTCATCATACGGTGCCGGAGTAGGATCTTCCTCGGGCGCAGATGCATTCTCGGCTCAGCATGGCAGCAATGCCATGGCCGATCCCTGGACGCTCGAAGACGAAGCCCGCGCTCTCGACCTCGTCTTCATCATGGACGCTACCGGCTCCATGGGAAGCTACATCACCTCTGCTACCAAGAACATCGAAACCATCTGCGACGAGATCATCAGGTCCGAGGAGCTCTCCAGCCCTCAGGCTCTTCGAGTCGGTCTCATTGCTTACCGCGATCATCCTCCTCAAGATCACACCTACGTAACCAAGAACTGTGAGTTCATGCCGCCAAGCTACTGCTACACTGGGCAAAGCTGCTGACACTTGCGCTTGGACTACAGTCGGCTTTAGCTCAAAGATCGAGGAAGTCAAGAAGCATCTTAAATCACTCTATGCTACGGGCGGAGGAGACGGACCTGAAGCTGTCACTGCCGCCATGAAAGCTACTTTGGATCTTGTAAGTACACTCCCATGGGTTGTCTCATTGGGACTCCAGAGCTGAAGATTAACCTGAACCTTTTTGATAGGACTGGCGACCTCGAGCAACAAAGCTGGCAGTTCTCATAGCTGATGCACCACCCCATGGAATCGGAGAGGTAAGCATTCACTCTCTCCTAAGTCACCGGCCTCGGGCCAAAATTGAGATGATTCATGCTAATTTCATCTACGCTCAACTCATGTTCAGTACGGCGATGGGTTTCCAAATGGCTCACCAGAGGGCAATGACCCTTTACTGCTGGCTCGACAAATGGCTCGAGTAGGTATCAGCCTGTACATGGTAGCCTGCGAACCTGGTGCGTACATGCTCCCGTGTTTGACACATGCTCTCGAGCTCATGATTCAGAGTAATACAGCGAATTCTCATCTGACACCTTCATTTGTGACTCCATTATACACTCACAGCTTTGTCCGGATATCAGTACGGAGCCGACTTCTTCCAGGCCCTGGTCCGCCTCACTGGCGGACAGTTGCTACCTCTCACCACCGCCTCGCTTCTCTCTCATGTCATCATCGCCGCGGCATGTGAAGCCATGGAGCTCGAGCGACTGCAGCGCGAGATCGGAGATGCGGTCGCAGATCGGTTGCGCTCGCTCAGCATTGCAAATGCTCAACAACAGGCAATTGCAAATGGCGCAGCAGCGCCTCCAACGGCGGACGAAGCAAGCATGGACGATGTCGCGCGGGAACTTCATGAGCGGCTGCTATTGAGGAATGAGAGCACGAAGCAGATCTACATCGAGAGCATTTACCGACAGAGCGAAGGTGAGTGTATCTGTTTGCTGTTTGCGCTAGCTGAGGCAAAGCTAAACGACATTGGATCCTCATTTCATCTGTTCAGAATCTGCCCATAACATCAGAGTATGGTCAACAGCTCCGAATATCGGGGTTGCAAAAGGCTACATCAAGAAGGTATGATGAATTCTGGTCAGCCGAACTGTCCATATCACGTATCTCAAACATCATTACATCCGCAATCTCCACAGGTGCCTGGCAGTCGACTGAGCGACGCATATATGGCAACTCGCAAAGCTTCAACTTCCTACGTGCCGACCGCTTCCACATATCCGTCTTCAACATCGGCTGCCGCCGCATCCCTACGGGCCGCATCGGGCTCATCAAGTCGCGGGTCGACGGGAAGGACAGACGGCGGCTCACGTCGAGTCGTGTCCGACTTCAGTGCTTTCAAGGCCTCACCGGGTATGAGCATCGGTGGGCCTTCGACAAGTCCGCAGATGGATCGAGTGGCTGGATTCCGGGGCGGAAGGATGGAAAGTGACATGATGGATGACGATGACGATGACGACGACATGGCTTCCAGCGGGAACTTGCCTGGCATTGCGAGGGACGACGACGATGATGACGATGTTGCGTCTTCGAGACCTTTGCCTGCTGCCTCGTTGCGGCATGACGGAGTAGTCGAGGTGGCAGGAGAAGATGGACAGCGGGTGGCATTTCAGCAAGCTCCGATCTCGCTCGAACAGGTCAGTACCATGTCACCTTCCCTTTCATCTGTTCTGCAAAGCTCCTTCATCTGACTGCTTCCTCACCTGATCCCGTCCTACCCAAATTAGGTACGGCGCCTCGCAATGCAATCCGCTGCGCGTGGAGGTCTTTGAGCATGAGCAAGTCGACGATCACCATCTTCTCCTCCTGTCTCGACGGAGACGGGAAGCACTGCGACCTCTGAGGCAGCAACAGGGCTTGACACCTCTGATCGGGCTCGCGCAGCTTGCGTCTGGCTCACTCCTACCTGTTTCTCTGTTATCAATAGAGCCCCACATGTTCCTTCGCCTCGACCGACTACAACTCCTCCATGTCTTCACGTGTAGCCGATGTCATCCTCCGTACTTCAGCTCTTTGAGAGCGCTTTCTCTCACACAATCATCTCCCACTCTCAATTGTTACACATACCAATCAAAATCCACTCATCTGTCAAGGTCGAAAAATTCTTGTCCCTCTCTCAAGCGGTCATCCTCGGTCACGATTCGGCCTGATACTCCTTTGGCCTTTCGGCTTTTACTGCTGCGCGACGAAGATTCGATTACGATGAGGGAGCTGCTGGTGTCTCTGGTGTGGCTGCTGCATCGGCTGATGGAGGAGGGGAAGCCTTCGCTGCTTCTTCGCTCGGATTGGGACGTATGCTCTTGTGCTGGTCTAGCGGGGGCATACCCTTGAACCATTTTCCAGGTGGTATCAGGCCAGCCTGTGAATGCAGAAAGAGGCAAAGAATCGAAGTGCTGATCAGTATATGAAGGAGAGGTGACAGAGGGGCGACATCGGCTCACCCTATCTAATAATTTGGCAACGGGTTTACTTGGTTGAGCGCCCACCTTGAGCCAGTATCGAATCCGATCTTCGTTCCACTCGATGCGCTTCTCCAATCTCAGATTGTTGTGCAGCCCTGAAGTCATCAGAAGCCCATATCCTGGCCTTGGTGTGTCCGCCAGTTCCTTCTTGGGGATCGACGCAGACCGATTCCGCTCTTGTTCGAGCACGGCGGAGAGCTGGTTGATGGAGCTCGGTTTTGGGACGTCTGTCATTGATGCCGAGCCCTCTGGCTTTGGCGGTTGCCTTGAAGGACCCGCTGCTGATGTTGGAGTTGGTGCCGGTCTCAGGCGCGGGATGGGGTCGTATTCACCCAACTTCTCGATGGGCAGCGCGTTTCTTCTCTTCTTGTTGTGAATGGCAACGATGTGATAGAAAGGGTTGTTGCGCGTCCCATGGCGAGCGAGCCGAAGACGAACGACCATTGTGTTGTCTCTGTGCGTTCCAGGCAAATGAGGAGGAGGAAGTTGCGGGTCGGTATGCACGCTGCTGAGGCTGACTTCTTCTTGATTCCTTTCAACAAGCTGAAATTTTCTCGGCCGAGACAGCATAGATGATGTCGGTGAGCCTGTGGATGAGGAGGAGCATGATGATTACCACGTCCGTCACCAGGTTCTTCTCTGACAGTCACGCCAGGGCCAGACCTTTCTTCACACATACGCACAACATGCTCGCATCAGCAGTACGAAGAGCGGCGGCATCAGGCGGCTCCTCGTCATCGGCGACCGGCTCGGCACGGTGGACCCAGACCGTAAACGGATTCACCCCTCACCGGCCATCAGCGTTACATCGATACACAGCCACGCTTCTCGGTGCATCGATGTGGTTCTTCATCTTCTACCGCGCCAAGCAAGATGGTGCTGTCATGCTCGTGAGTAGGATCTGCCTCGGCGCCTGAGTGAAGCGGATTTGTCAAAAGTGAACTCGAGTTGACCACGTTTCTGTCCTTCTCAAATTGGCAATCCTTCCATAGGGCCTCAAGCACCCTTGGGATGGACACGACCACCACCACGGTGACGGTCACGATGAGCACGCAGAAGAACACCACTAGACGATCCAGCATATCTCCCCAGAGAGTGCAGACCCTCCCAGGCTCCGGTTGGCCTCAGGGTCGAATCATGTACAATACCAACCACAATCACACTGTTCATCAAAGTCTGCTACACTCCTTCACATGATGTACCTTGCCTAGAGCTGCAAGAAACCCTGCATTGTCGCTGTGTGTCTGTGATGTTGCGTGGAGTCCCGCTGTATTCCTGGTTGTGACTTGTGATGCGGACCAATGATCATGCTGGTTTTGGTGATCAACATGCGAAGGTTGGGGTTGTGGACCCGCATCATCAGCACGACCACATCATCCACAAGTCAAGGAGCTACTCTTCTCTCTTTTACGCTCGAGGCTCCTTCTCTCATCTCAGCGGGGCTGGTACTGCGGACTGCGTCCTCCTTCACTTGTTCGAGACACCACCATGGCGGCCATCTTTGCTCCCTTCCGGAGCACATACCGGTATCTTCAACGATCCGCACACGAGCAACCCGTCATCTTCTACAGTCTCCTCATCGGATCAGTAGGTGAGTAGTTGCCCCTTACTGGCGCACGAGCTCATGTCCTTTGTATTCTGTGGACTGATCGCGACTCGACGCTGTGATCTTGGCATCGGACAGGACCTGTTTTGGTTGTCGCCGTCCCACCTATCAGACGCTACTACGGCTGGAAGCCCGCGGAGCGCATCCCAACATCATATCCTTGTGAGTTCTTACAGCTGTCGCTTCTCTCATCTTGTGTGCGAGGGTCATCGAGGCGGAACGGAACGGGCATCACCTCCAGCGTGTTCCGGACATGCAGTCACTCCCGAGTCGAGCTTTGAGCGGACGGTCTCCCCACCCCCTGTATTTTCTGCCACTACAGCCGATCTGGTGACTGACTCTGTCTCCATCCTGCATCTTCACAGTGCCTCAACGAGCACGGGAAGAAGTCACAGGCTTCGACGACGAGTAATTCCTCCTGTTCCTTCTCGCCTAGACACAAACACCCGAATCAGACTTTTACTGCATACACGTTACGAGTGGCATTTAAGCACTGAACTGTTCGAAGGTGTTGCTGTGCCGGTACATGCGCATTCTACTTCATTTTCACAGAAGGTATCGCAAATACTTACGATGCGGATAAGATTGCTGTTTGGGTCTACTGAAAGGGCACACATAATCAGGCTCCTCGCAGCATAGCCCTGAAGTCATCCTGACCCTTCTTTTTCGCCTGACCTGTCGAAGCAGAAGCGTTGGTAGGCGCATCAACCTCCATTGACTCCGACGTGCTCTGAGCCGCTGGCACAGGCGCAGATCCAGCAGTGGGCGCTTGGTGCAGCAAAGCACTGGGTCGTGCGAATCCAAGTCCTGCTCTGCCTCGGCCTCTTCCACGTGCTGTGCGAGGGGTCATAAAGGTGGACGTTGATGCGGTGGAAGCCGATGGACCAGATCCATTCGGTTGCGATGCTGACGAGGCTCCGTCGGGCGTCTGATCCATGGCGACGCTACCACTGTCGCAGCTACTGATAACGCCTCGATGTGTCTTTGAGAGAGGGTCGGCGGCTCCTCCACGAGTTCCCTGCGGTGCGATTGCCAGAGAATGAGCACCGTCGTACTTCACATCTGGGATCAGTAGCAGTTTGCCAGCCGCCTGAAGAAGAACTTTTGCATCAGTCGTAGCTCACATATGATTATTGATCATGATTCAGAAGACTCACAGCAGCATCACGGAGCTCGACTCTAGCGATTCCTCTTCCCTCCTCTCCTGGTGTCCAGTCCACCAACTTGACACTGCCACCCGCAGGAGTCCCAAGTGCAGTCTCCAGCGTTTGCTGAATCAGACCGTCTTGCGCATCAAGTGGTAGTCCACGCACAATCACCGTGCGAGCCTTGAGGTCCGACGCTGAGCCGCGCTCGTAATGCGTAGGGGGCGGTTTGACGTGACTTGCTCCACGCGGAGCAGCCAGGGTTACGCTGAGCAATTTGCCTCGGTAGGTGGTGCTGTTCAGCTCTCGCATCGCACGCTGTGCATCCAGGTCGGAGTGCATGTCCACAAAGGCAATGCCCTGTATTTGGCCCTCCAGCAGTCGGCCGTCGCGTCCTTTCGCAGGTGGGATGCGCAGATCATCCACGGTTCCAAATCGTTCAAAGAGGGATTTGAGCTCTTCGGGGACGGTGGCGACTCTCGGCAGGCCAGTCACGTATAGTTCCTTGAGATTGGCCTTGGCATCGGATCGCTTCTTCCTCCGGTCAGGGTCGGACAGCGCCACAAGGAGCTTGGTCGTCTCCGACAGCTTGACTCCATTCTCCACCAGCGCGGCCTTGGCACTGTCCGCGCGCGCGTATTGTATATAGGCAAACCGCCGCTTCTCTGCGAATTTCTTGCTCGGCCAACGGACATCAAAGATGGGACCATATTTTCCGAATCGCAGTCGAAGATCAGTATCCGTCGTGTCTCCCGGGAAATTGGTCACATAGAGTGTGCAGTCATGTCCGAGCGAGACGCTGACTTCTTCGTCTCCGTCCTCTCGCAAGCTTTTTCCGGCTCTCGTCAGTGCTCCGGTGACAGCTGCTCGACTGGTGAACTCTATCAGCGCTGCCGCTGTTCCGTCAGCGAGCACCGATGGACCGGTGATGGTTTGAATGGGCCCGCAACGACTGAAGAGTGCTTTGACCTCAGTTTGTGTAGCGTCGGCGGGAAGATTGCCTATCACCACAGAGGAATGCTCTCGATCCCTGTTAAAGAGCCACATCGATGGCAGAGTCAGCATCTCGAGTCACTCCCTTCGTTCATTCCTCCGACTCCAGCCAGTGCTTACCTCTTTGGTTCGGCCTCATCTCCATGCGATAGATCTGTGCGACTCTTCTTGCCGGCATTCATCGACGTCGAGGTTTCCGCAAGCACGTCATTGGACCCGCTCTGGTCAGGATTGTCATCAAGGACGCCGTCCTCTTCCGCCTTGCGCTTGCCCTTTCCATTCGAAGCGGATGTATGCGTGTGGGACGCCTCGACTGTGTGTCCATTGCTCTCGTACGCCGCATTTTCTTCAGTCAAATACGCCCCAGATGTCATGAGCGGAACGTCCTGCTCTTCAGTATGCATCACTTCCGAGTGAGATGCGAGTCTCGAATACTGAAGTCGTATCAGGAAGAAACGGATCAGTACCAAACCTGTTGCGTATACATGACTGAGTTGTGCAGGCTCACGTAGTTCTCCCAGAGCTTCGCGATCTCGACTTTTGAGCGCGAGCTCGCGTACTGAATGTCGGACGTGCTTCCATACGTGTGCTCGAAGAAGACCCAATCTTGCAATAGAGCCGTCTTTGCTTGGATGAGAGCCTGCATCCCATCGTTGCCAGACGATCCAGAGCTTGAGGAATCTCCTTGCGCCCAGGCAGGGAATCGTCTCCCGCTGGCTTGCTTGTACAAAGTACGAGCGCGAGAGGCGTCTCCCTTGCGCGTGAAGAACTTGGCCGCTTCCGTCCACACTCGAATGTGAAGACCACCTTGTGCTTCCAAGGTAGATTCCCACATCGGTTCAACGAGCGCGGCTCCTGCTTCGCCCAGACGCTCCGCCCAAGAAGTCATGTATCGCTGGAGAGTAAGGTCCTGATCCGGCATGCGGGCAGAGTCAGGACGGTCGTTCGTCTTCTTGCCCTTTCCTTTGCCTTTTTCGGGTTGGCCTTCGGACACATGCTGGTTCAAGATTGACAACGCGTGCTCGAGAATCGCATATATTTCCGTCCAATGGGTGTCAGACGCAGCAAGAGCCGTGTGTGCTGCTTGTAAGTCAAGCCCCGATGAGCCCTCTCCTTCGTCAGTGCGCTGCTGTTGTTCCTCTAAGAGAGTGATCGCCGCATATTCCCGCTCGACATCGACGCGGCCCACGAGGAGCTTGACTAGGCTCGAAGTTCCTCTGCTGGCACACAATCCTGAGCCAAGCGCTTGGTGGAAGATGTTTTCCGCCTCCGTCTTCGGTCTTCGCAACGTTGCCGTTGCAAGCATGTAGCTAGCATGTAACAGGCCAGAATCCGGCAGTGCTTTGCAAGCCTGAGCCAACACAGGTAAGAGCGTCGTCTGATAGGAGGATGGTGCATTCGACTGCCAAGATCCAACGAGGAGTCAGCAAGAAGTCGACGCGAGCTGCCCATCAAGACTCACCAGGAAAGCCACATAGTCCTCCCATACGCTCTCAGCCTGCTTCCATCGGCCAGAATCACCCTCTTCTCGCCCTTTTTGCTCTTTCCAGCCAAGCTTGCGCTCCCTCTGCTTGCGCTCCCGCTCGTACTCTCGAGTCGGCGGCGCAGTGACAAACTCCAGCTCCGTGCTCGTCAGGGCCAGACCAAATACCGCGAGGCATCTTTCGAACAGCGCCAACGCTGCTTCATGGTCGACGCTGTCTAATGCTGAGTGACGTGCTTTGCCTTTACCTTTACTGTGCTGAGCAGGCTGCACTTCGGTGATGTTCGCCAAATAGCTTACCCATGCACTCGATGTGCCTGCATAATACGTTCCGTTTGCGCCTTGTAATGCGTCTTCGAAAGGCTGGTATCTGGCCAAGGTTTGGGTCGCAGTCGAGTATGATTTGTTGGCCGATGCCATGGTGCCCTCGTACTCCTTCGCAGGGAGCATTTGTGTGACAAAGCTTGAAAACTTTTGAAAGGTATCGCCGATCTCTGTGAATTCGCATGATGGGGGTTGGTCAAGCCCTCAAGAGCGTGGTCTATCAGGACACTCACGCTGATGTGGGACCTTGAGTCGCGCAAGGTAGACATGCTGTGCCGCTTGAAGTCGCGCTTCTGAGCGATCAGCCTGGAGGAAATGAGCAAACTCATTGTCAGAATAGGTTGCATCGTCACGATGGACCAAATTCTCTGAGCTGAAACCTACCTGCAACTGGGTGAGCTCAAACATTTTGTAGAAATGCCACACGTAATGACTCTGAAGATAATATTCAGATAGGAAAGAGATAAAGAGCAGAAGAGGTCTTAGTAATGCTAGGTTGACGCGCAAAGAGTCTGTCTCCAGCTTACCTCCGACACATGTCCGGCACTGCGGCTCACAGCGTCCCGCAGGATAGACCTGGCAGCCTCCTCCCCTATTCTGGCGTCGAATTCCGCGCCCAGGCCAGCCTGTTGTCCCTGCGCCGCGGTGAGAGCCAGCGCCGCTGTTCCCTCCGGCGCATACGCTCCCGGCACCAGATTGAGCAGCCGGGGACCTGTGCTGCCGGTCCAAGCCGACAAGAACTCGTACGTCTCAGGTGCGTCTTCTTCCTCCAGCTCAAGCAGCGCTGCTGATTTGGCGAGGGTAGGTACACCCGCATATTGCGCATACAAGCCCACGACCAAGCTGACGAGAGCCGTGAACAGGGGAATGTGCAAGCCAACGGTCTCCGTGGTTGCTCGTACGTGAAGGGCCATGGTCTCGTCCAGCTCTTCGGGCGAAAGAGGTCGGTTCAGGCGCAGCCGGCGCGCAGTGTGAAGCTGCAGCCAGACTTGCCATTCTTGTACCGAGAGACAGATCGATTGAGAAGCGTGGAGGTAGGCTTCCTCGAGCTCTTGCAGGAGCCTGGATCGGCGCTGAGCGCTGTCGTCATCAGCTCCGGCACCGTCCACATTCTCAGCGGGAAGTGCGAGAAGTTTGGCCTGGATGGAACGGATCCGGTTCCGAAGCTTCAGCGACGACTCTTGATGCTGGTGGGAAGTGTCTTGCTCCTCTTCCTCATCTTGAATGTCTTCAACGAGGGAAGTTTCTTCTACCGACATGTCGACGTCCGCCATCTTGATTTCAAGCTTCCAGAGCGAGCAAGAGGACAAGATGCGCGCGTGTGAATGTGGATGCAGCTGCGAGGTCCTCTGCCAAGTCGGCTTGCGAGATGGTGGAGAAGAAGAACCTCATTTGGCCCAAGCGCAAAGTGTTGATCTTTTTTGGACGCGTCTTTTCTTCTCGCGCCAACACCAACAAGACCACAGCCATCTTCAAAGGCTACGAACACATGATATGGATGAATGCGACTTTGATTGTTCAATGCTGGGTCTACAAGCTAGTTCGGTGACGTTGGAGATACGGGAGAGTCAATGATAACGGAGGGGACAACTTTTGGAGCCCATGGCTATGCTGCGAGTAAGAGTCAATAATGCTGTGGTTGAAATGATGTCTGATGCGAAGGTAAGGATAAACTTGAGCAGATGAATAGGAACACTTTGAAGCGGAAAAAATGGACCGACGAGTCCCGAGAGCAGCGAGTGTGCCGCCTCGAGCATAAATGTCGGACCGAGCTGTGGTAGGTGATGCTAAAAGTCCATCGATTCGTCCCCATCCTCGTCTACGGACGGCGACGAGCTGCGATAAGCGGGGACGGGGGACCGAGCACGCGAGAAAGGTTCCTGGCCGAAGTTGCCCCCGTGCCTGCCCGAAGGAACCCCGTGGCCGTCCATGGCGTCATCGTCCGCGTAGCCGACCTGTGCGTCCCATTGTTCAATGAGTTCTTGAGCTGCCTTATTGATATCGCTGACCTCCCGCTTTTGCGTAGGTTGAGCCGAGTAGCGCACACCATCATGTCCAGCTTTCGCCCAATCTGGAGTGTTGTCCATTGTCGATGTTGCAAAAGCGGGCGGGGGCGGCTTTGTTGGTTCGCGGATGATGTTATCGAGTTCGAGGGCACGAATGCCTTCTATCTCAGCGTGAGTGCGGGCGTTGGTGTCGTTGGACAGAAGCCAGACTGGCAAGGACGTTGAGGAAGCAAGTGAGACACAGAGTTCGACGATGCGCTCGTCATTTGTCTAGATCGCAAAACTGTCAGTCCAAAGGCCATGGTCAGACATGCAAGCGGCTACGCTTACCTTTCGTTCACTCGAGCGCCTCTCTTCTTTGTGGACCCGATCTCGGTACTGGCGAGAGGTCTCGAAATGCAAAGCCCATGCCTCAGGAGGTATCGTGCTTGCCAAGACAGTCTCTGCAGCAGCAACAACTTGCGCATGATTGGCACCAACGCGAAGCGCAGCCTTCATGATGAGGGCACTCGAACTCTCCGTGAGGAATGCACTGACTGTGCGTTTTTGAGCTTGCAAACAGGCCAGGATCCAGCGGTTGGCTTGTCTTGCCTTTGCGCCAGCGTCGTCGTCGTGTGATTTTAGTCCGTCAAGCTCCTGGATGACGATGTGTGGTAGAACGAGTCGGAAGGGTGCTGGGCGAAGATCCGAAGGGATAGCGACATTTGGCGGCCAGACGCTCCGTAGCAGGAGGGCGTTTAGGTTACGGATTAGGAGAAGAGAGAAGAGTGTCCTGAGGAAGACAAAGCTTGCTATCAAAGTGTTACTGTTTCGAATGAACAAAGTTAGCTTAATAGTTGCTGTTCTTAGGTTCACTTGCAAAACTCACGTGTCCAGCACCATTAGACTTGGTCCTCTATTGACAGCGTGAAGGCCGGTGCTGCTCTGTTGTATCTGGATGAAGCTAGACGTGGAGACCATTTGATGGCCTTCTTCCGCCTTGGCGTCGAGTTCGCGACCCTGTGGAGCCTTGTCGTCCTCGGAGGCGTGTCGAGGTCTCCGGCCAGCAGGTGGAGAAAAGGCGGGTTTATTGGGGGATCTTGACGATGCAGACTTGGCTGACAGCCTGGAATCGGGCCGCTCAGTGCCTGGTAGGGAGACCTGGGGGTTGAGGTCGGTCGTGGGTGAGCCGTTCTGTTCTGGAACTGCGACATCCATGATCTCCTCTTCCTCCCACACTTCCTCGTATCTGGGCAGACCTGAGCTAGGGTCAATGGTGTAATGCGCGCTCTTGGAAATGGTGATACGGACAGGCCCACGAGATTGAGTGCCTGCGGCGGCTGGGCTGTCGCTGAAGTAGTCTGCGTACGTCTTCCCACCAGTGGATGAGGTGGGACTGACTCTGCTCGAAGCTAGTTGTCGCTGTTGCTCGCGGTGGTACTGGAATTGTTGATGCTGAGACACATACTGCATGCTGGAGGTGTGCCTCATGACGCGTGCTTCCGTGGGTGTTCTTGCGTAACTTGAGCTATTCATGATCGAGGAGCGAGCGTGGGACAAGGACTTTCCTCTCTTCTCTCGAGATGAATGAAAGTGTTGCTCTCTCTTGATTGCGATGTGATGCATTCATTTTTTAGTGTTGGTCTCCTGGAGTCACGTGACCAGCTCTGTCTGCTTGAATCCGAAGAAGGTTCAACGGCTTTGAAAAGCGTCGCTCTGGCCGCATTCGGACGGAGAGGAATGCAGGCAAGAGGTTGTCCTGATTAGACGAGCGCTGGGCGACTCTGTTCACAGGCAGGAGCGCATGACCTCGCGCAACAGCGATGCATGGCCAGCAGGCGTGCACAGGTACACACGAGAGCCACGTGGGGTGTTGTTCTTATATGAGACCCTTGTTTGAGCTTGTGTGCGTTCCGATTGGGCCAACAACCGATACAGTAGTTGTGGCTTAGAAGATTTGCAGGTCAGAAAGCTCAGAGGCATGCATGCACGCACCTCCTCTCACTCACTGCTGTCTCCTCGTCAGCTCCTCCGTTGGCCACAACCATCACCATCACCCCCTCCTCCCACCCTTCCCCTTCCCTTCCTCCCCTCTCCCATTCCTGGCGGACACTCCCGCAAGTAGTATATAGCCTACATATCCCTCAAGCTCTCCTTCACTCCTCCTACACCAATACCACACACAATGTCGGCTGCTGCCCCCAAGCAAGTTGACGTCCTCGTCATTGGTGCAGGCCCCACCGGTCTCGGTGCGGCAAAGCGTCTCAACCAGCTCGTGAGTAGACCTCTCTCAACCCAGAATCAACAGCTTCTCATTATCATTGCTTCGACTCGCTAGAACTCCGCCAGCTGGGCGCTCATCGACTCTGCCGACGAGGCCGGAGGTCTCGCCTCCACCGATGTCACACCCGAGGGTTTCCTCTTCGACGTCGGTGGTCACGTCATCTTCTCCCACTACAAGTACTTTGACGACACCATCGAAGAGGCCCTCCCAAAGGTGAGACCCATGTCTCTTGCATTTATGGCTGCACTGCCCCCTCATTAGTTGCTGACAACAAGTCTGTATGCGCACATGTCAGGAGGATGACTGGTACACCATGGAGCGTGTCAGCTACGTCCGATGCAAGGACGCCTGGGTGCCTTGTGAGCTGCAGTGACAGACGCATTGGAGCAATCTGGTGCTGACCCGCTCTCACTACTACCTTCTCAGACCCCTTCCAAAATAACATTGTCCTCCTTCCCGTCGAGGACCAAGTCAAGTGCATTGAGGGCATGATCGACGCGTCAGAAGAGCGCATTCGTGCCAAGAACCCTCCCACCAACTTCGACGAGTGGATTCTTCGTCAAATGGGTGGGTCTCACCTCAATTGTCAGACATTGCGCCACGGTGCGTTCACTGAGTCAATTATCCGCTTGTTCCAGGTCAAGGACTTGCAGACCTTTTCATGCGACCTTACAACTTCAAAGTCTGGGCCGTTCCCACCACACAGGTAAGTTTCGACGCGTACTGTCGGACTCAGCGAGCAGGTCGGTGGGCTCACACATGCGGGCTCGTTTCCACTCACAGATGCAATGTAAATGGCTCGGTGAGCGCGTTGCCGCCCCTTCGCTCAAGCCTGTCATCTCCAACACTCTCAGGAAGCAGACGGCTGGAAACTGGGGTCCTAACGCCACCTTCAAGTTCCCCGCCCACGGCGGCACCGGCGCCATCTGGAAGGCTGTCGCCAAGACCTTGCCCGAGGACAAGCTTGTGTTCAAGAAGCGCGTCGCCAAGGTCGATGCCAAGGGCCACGTCGCCCACCTCGAAGACGGTAGCTCGGTGACATACAAGCACCTGATCACCACCATGGAGCTCGACTTCCTGATCAACAACCTCGAGAATGCAGAGCCCAAGGTGCACAGCGACATGAAGTCGGCCGTCAAGGAAGGTCTGGTCTACTCGTCCACCCACGTTATTGGAATCGGTATCCGTGGTGTCTTGCCCCCACGGATCGGAGACAAGTGTTGGCTCTACTTCCCCGAGGATGACTCTCCCTTCTACCGGGCGACCATCTTCAGCAACTACTCGCCCAACAACTGCCCGCAGAAGGACGTCAAGCTTGCGGGCATCCAATATGCTGACCCTGCGCACGGCACACCGGACAAGACCCCCAAGGAGGGTCCATACTGGTCTCTCAGTGAGTTGCTCGCGCACTTGCCACGCGACCTTGGCTTGATTGGGACCGCGAATTGACTGTTTCATTCTGATATGACACTTTGCAGTGCTCGAGGTGTCCGAGTCTCACCTGAAGCCCGTCAACGCGCAGACTATTCTGGAAGAGACCATCAAGGGCTGCGTCTCTACCACGCTCATGAAGCCCGATGACGAGATCGTCTCTACCTACCACCGCCGGTTCGACCACGGCTACCCAACCCCTTCGTTGGGCCGTGACGGTGCGCTCGAGAAGGTCCTCCCCCCCTTGCTTGACCAGTACGACATTCTGTCGCGCGGCCGATTCGGTTCTTGGAAGTACGAGGTTGGAAACCAAGGTTCGTAGCTGTGTTTCCTAGTTGGAAGAATCTCCTCCTCCACCGATTCTGACGCATGCAATCTTGATCCCTCTCACAGATCACTCCTTCATGCTTGGCGTGGAGGCCGTCGACCGAGCTCTTTTCGGCTCGCCGGAGATGACCCTGACATCGCCCGACTTTGTCAACGGACGACGAAACACGGAGCGAAGACTGAAGTGAAAGCTCGACCCGCTTCCTGTCTTCTCGATCTTGACTCACCAGGAGTACCCTCTAGACACTTGAAGGAGGTTGCATTTTGTCGAAACTTCTCTCAATTCGGCAAACCCCTTCCTCATCAGCATCGGATGACCATTTTACGGATAATGCGACGTGGCGGTCCGCTTCCCGTCTTTTTCTTTTCTTACTCCCTTGCAGCTCGCCTCCTTTCCTTCTTACCTTGGAGTATGATAATGATATCTAGTTTCCCAGCCATGTTTGCACAGTCATCTCGCCTGCCCAACAATGGACGCTTTGCATGTCATTCGTGCCCACAGATGAATCTATTGGAGAACAGTGCGGTAGCATACAAGGGTAATCATGGAAAGCTTCTCAATGTGCTTTTTGATTGCGGGTCATTGGCTGGTCCTTGTTCGCTCCATGTCGGATCAGTTGGCCATTTTCATGCCTGGGCGGCGGCGGGATGCTCTCCGCCGGCTTGTCAGCCCGAAGTTCCAAGCAGCCCGGTCGTCCCTTGGTTCCGTACAGGTGACCGGAGAGGTTGCCTATTTGGCCAGTGGGCACATGGAGCTCGTGATGACAGCACCGACATTGCCACCCTTCTCTTCCGACTGGACTGACTCTTGCGCTTTTCGATTGAGATGCCGCTGCTCCTGACGAGCTCGCTTCACCAGTCGCAGACACTGCCGACCCCGTCGTCGCTCCCTTCCGCCGTTTCGAAGCCGGCACCTCGCTCGGGCCGAGGAAGTGAAAATATTTGAGATAGCCAGCTCGAGATTCGGCAGTGAGTGCACGGCGGCCGTTATCGCTAATGTCTTGGGAGAGCAACGCGAGCACCTCCTCGGCGCCCAAGGGTCCACGGTAGAATTGTGCGCGTGTGCCTTGGAGACCTGCTCGCATAGGCCACGAGCGAGCCGTGTCGTACCTGGCCTGGTCATCCGTGGGAGTTTCCGCGATGAGTGGTGCCGCGGATGAGGGCGGGTCGGCGGGACCGGCTGGAGAAGCGGCAGGGGGAAGAGGCTGGGTCGGGTCAGGAGCGTCCGATGTTTCATTCAAAAGCTGCGCTGATGTGGAGTCGTTGGTCGGCAATGGCTGTGGATTCGATTCAGGGGATGCACTTTGAGCGTGTGAGCCGGAAGAGGCGGGCTTGGACAGCATGGTCAGGGTGGTCGCGGCTTCTTTGAGACTCAGGTTGCCCTTTCCATCTTGTCGATTTCGTCGCGTGTTGTAACCGTGGCCGTTGGACCGGACCCCTGAGGCCTCTCTCGAGGGACTTGCTGCTACCAGAACCCCTGAAGACGCGCCTGGGAGTTGTTCATGCTGAAGAGAGGGGTGTCCCGCTTGCATGAGTGGATGACGCAGGTGTACGGGTAACATCGTCCCGACAGCACTCACCCCCCACTCGGCACCGGTTGCGGCAAGATTGGCCGTTGCTGAGGGCTGTGCTTGGGCATCGGACTGACTCATGGCATCCGCGCCAGGATCGGGATGGGCTGCGCTGCCATCTGCACTGGCTCTGATGATATCGGCGTGTATGGGTAAGAGGTGAAGCAGGTCGGGCAGTGGAGCCTGGTCTGGAGGCTTGATGTCGGTCTGAGTAGGGGTGGACCGAGCGAATATGTTGTATCACTATGTATATATCCGCCTGATGAGAGGGATGAGAAGGGCCGCAATACTCACCTCGAGGGGCTGCATGGAGAGAAGGATGGGTTCTGGTTGGAGTGCGATGGATGACTGGGAGGAAGTGGGAGGATGTGTGTGTGGTGTCGGTGACTGCTGGGAGTCGCATCAGGGTCGCTTGCATGTCGGCTTTCTCTCGGCCGGGAGACACGAGTGCCAACTGGCAAGTGGAGGCCTTTCTCTTCCCCCTCTCTCTCTCAAGCGAGCGGATCCATGAACACGCATGAATGAGGATGAAGTACTAGCCGGGCCAGCGTCGGCTGTCTTCTCTGAAGGGTCCAAAAAGGATAAATCTAATAAGGAGTCGCGCTGACCTGCCTGCTGGACTGCTTCCTGCTGTTCGCTTCATCTCATTCTCCTGGAAGAGTACATACAAATACTGCAGTAGGACATCATCTCTGCCTTTGCCCGCTGCTCACCGTTTCTCCTCCCCCGTCGAAGCCAAGTCTGAGTTCTTCCATCCCATGAAGCTGATCCATATTTTCTCTCTGGTGGCGTGTCTGGCCACAGGCTCTCATGCAGGCTTGCAAGCCGCCAACATCAAGCTGCCCGCCAATGCCCCGGCTCGTCTACAGGCGGTAAAGGACTTCTACAACACCACCTTCTCCGCCTATCTCAAGTATGCCAAAGGCGCAGACGAGCTCTTCCCGCTCAGCAAGAAGCCGCAGAACAACTATCTCGGCGGTTGGGGCGCCTCCATGGTCGATTCCATAACGTGAGAGCGACAATCCTAGCCTTACTCTCTTCTGCCTGCCTTGTTAACCTCTCTCTACCCTTCAGCACCTCGTACCTGCTCGGATTCAACGATTTTGCAAAAGTTGCAGAGGACTGGATGGTCAATCACGTCGATTACACAAAGACGGACCAGTCCCAGATCTGTGAGCACAAGTCCACGATGCGCCGGACCAATGTCAATGTTGGACGCTGACCCTTAGCCACTGACGCTTTCCTTCCAGCCGTCTTCGAGACCACGATCCGCCATGTTGCCGGCTTAGTATCCGCCTACGAGCTCGGCGGAAAGAAGAACACTGCTCTCATCAAGCAAGCCACCGTCCTTGCAGATGAGCTTTTGGACGCATGGGACAACACCAATGCTCCTTACAACACCCTTGTCGACTGGAACGGGCCGTCCCGACCCCAAGACCGGACAGACGGAGCTCTAGCAGGAATCGCGGAAGCAGGAACCCTCTTCCTCGAATTCACTCGCCTCTCCCAGTACTCGGGCAATTCAGTCTACGCCCAGCTGGTCACCCGCGCCGAAAACACGCTAGTCGGTCTGAAGCAGACGTTCCCTGGTTTGACCGGACAAGAATTCTTCATTCACAACAACACGCCGGCTACCGACTTTACCAACTTTGGTGGCGGAGCCGACTCTTACTACGAATACCTCCTCAAGATTCCGCTCCTCTTGGGCAGTCAGAAGGGTACCAATGCCACTCGTTACCTCCAAACTTGGGTCGATGGAGTCAAGTCTGGTATCAAGTATCTGATTCAGAGCCCGCAAGGACACCCTGATCTCTATTGGATGGCCGACTACACCAATGGACAGATCATTCCCGAATCTGGACATCTACAAGCATACATTGCTGGTGAGTGCAGGGACCGCAGGAAACCTTCCACGTCCTCTGGAACATTGAAGAATTGACACCACGAACGACACACTCTGCAGGAAATTGGATGCTTGGTGGTAAGGCGCTGGGCAACAATGAGATCTTTCAGTGGGGCCTCAAGCTCGCAAAGAGCTACTACCACACTTATAACGCAACCGCCTCCGGCATCGGGCCCGAAGGCTGGACCTTCAAGCTCAAGGACGGGTCTCTCAACGGACAATCATACACTAACGACGCCTTTTCCCAAAAGAGTGGATTCTCCATCAGCAGCCCTCCGTACAATCTCCGTCCAGAGGTGATCGAGTCTCTCTTCTACGCCTGGCGACTGACCGGCGACCCCAAATGGCTCGACTACATCTGGGACGCGTTCCAATCGATCAAGGCACACTGCAGTGCCCCAGGCGGCTGGGCAGCGGCCATCGACGACGTCTCCAAAGCAAAGCCGGCCCTGGTCGACAATCTCCAAAGCTTCTTCTTTGCCGAGCTGGCCAAGTACTTTGGACTGGCGTTCTCGGACCCTTCGATTGGCTCGCTCGACAAGTACGTGTTCAACACGGAGGCGCACCCGTTCCAGTACAGCTTTGTGAACATGTCGTCCCAGGTCAAGATTGGCACCATCCCGAAGCCGCTCTTCCAGAGCAGGGTGACCCCGCCTGGTGGGGTTCAGTTCCCTCGTCGCGACGACCGTCGGAGTGCGCGATCTGCTGCCATGTGAGGATTTCCTACTATTTATCTGAGTATAATCCTCAAAAGCACCTTCTGGTCAAGCATGACCGCATGGCCATGTCCGAGAATGCCTTCCCTTCCCCTGAGCAACACTTGAGGGATGAAGCCTGATCAATACTCGTGCGGCTGATTGTAGGCACAGAAGACTTTGAGAGAGCAGTGGATGAGGTTCGCACCCAGACGTACGGACAAGTGTGAGGCAT
>LAXH01000083.1:0-24621 GCA_001006505.1 Tilletia horrida | reverse complement strand
AAAAAAAAAAAAAGACCAACGAGGATGGAGAAGAGATAATACATTACGTTTTTGGGAGGAAGAAACGAAAGAATGGTGCGGGCATGCGCTGCGCGACAATCTCTGAGCCCGGCGCTACCGCCACCGATGGGGGAGGGAGTACAGTAAACGAAGGGTAAGGGCTGTACGCTTAGAGGCCGTGCATGCGAGCGGCCATGGCGCGGCGCGAGCCGATACCGAGCAGACCGCCGAGCAGACCAGTGACGATGCCGAGGAGACCGTTGGTGTTCTTCTTGCCAATGGCGGAGCCGGGGTACTTCTTGTAGGCGGGGTTGGTGCCGGAGGCAATCACGTTGTTGCAAGGGTCGTACTAATACGGGTGCAAAGGGAAGGAAGGAAGAGCTTGGTCAGTAATCTCGAATTGTGCGGAAGCTTGCTAAGAGGTTGTCCTGGAACTCACCTTGTCAGCAAGAGCCTTGTAGGGGCGGCCGATGAGGTCTCCGACGACCGAGAGGGCGTAGGTAATGTCGGTGTACAGGAACTTGAGCTGAGAGGGGATCAGTTGCTGAATGGTCGCCTGGTACAGGAAGCAAGCCAGCGCATCGGGGTTGTCAACAAGGGTTTGCAGGTTGAGGAGACCATCGGTGATGTCAGCGGCCTCGACACCGACAAAGGTGTTGACCTTGCCGGCGTTGCCACCGACAGCGAGCAGGCGAGGCTCCTCGACACCGGAGCGGAGGAGGTTGACGACGACGTCAGCAAGACCGAAGGGTGCGTCGACGGGGCGCTTGAGCCAGTTCTTGGGGAAGCGCTCGTGGCCAGGAGTGTAGACGAGCTTGCCCTTGGAGTCACGGTGGTAGGAGAAGAAGGGGAACAGGTTGGCCTCGTCGAGGTACTGGCGGTTGTGGCCAGTTCCGTCGTCGGTGTTGTTGCTCATGAAGTTGACAATGAAGTCGTGGGCGGCAGTGGTGACGACGAGACCACCAAAGGCAGAGTAGAAGAAGTAAGGGTTGGTCTCGATCGAGTGGTTAAATCGCTGGATGCGGTGCTTGAGCAGAACCTCGCGGGTGTACACATCCTTGCCGGGAGTTCGGTCGTCGCCGGCAATGTCAACGAGCTGTTGGAAGAAGGGGACCTGGGAGGTGAAGTCGTCACCGTTGTTGGCGTAGTAGTCGGCACGAGTGACTGAGGCATCGCCCTCATAGACGTTGTGGGAGTTGATGCCTTGGGGCTCGCCAGCAATCAGGTTGGTCACAGCTCCGAGACCGTTGGACTGGAAGGGGCCGCCGATGGACCAGGTGCCGTCAAGGATGTTACCGGTGAAGACGACGGCGTAGGCACTCAGGACACCACCGAGCTCGGCAGAGATACCGTACACATTCTGGACAACCTCGATGGCCTGGACGAGGCTGACGGTACCGTCACGGTTGAAGTAACCGTGGTTTGCAAGGACATTGAGACCGGGGCAAGGACCACGGATGTCACCGGGGCCAGGAGCCTTCCACTCGTGGTCGCCCTCGACGCTGACGTACTGAGCCTGAGCATCAAAGAGCCGGCCGTTGGGGTTGATGATGCCGTCGTAATCACGGGTCTTGAGGTCGGCAACGGCCTTCTCGAAGTCAGCACGGACCTTGGGCGAGAGAAGGTCCTTGATTTCACGAGCCTCGTTCTCGAGCTGGATAGGCTGGCCAGCGCGAACCCACTTCTCGAAGGAACCGAAGGCCTGGGCAGAGCCAATGACGGAGAAGCCGGCCGTGAGGGCGGTGGCGACGGTGGCAAACTTCATGTTGAAAGAGAGCAGGGAAAGGGGAAGGAAAGAGGGGTGCGTCGACAAAGGAGTGTGGTGACCAAAAAGCAGCATTGGGGCTGGAATCAGGCCGGTTTTATACCTTGACGAAGGCAACCATGGCAGATGGCGTTTCGTCTTCACAAGAAGCTAGCTGGCCTCTGCATGGGGGCGCGGTAGGGGCCAACAGGCTGCACCGCAACAGAAACATGGTCTTACACGGCACAAAGCACGAATGCTCTAAAACGTTGGAGAGTCGCTCGCTTGACAGTGAGAGCGGTGCGCTGGAAAGGTAATGGCATCCAAGTGATTGCATGCTCGACGGTCATCAAGGCGAGCGCGCAGTCGGCATCGAGAGTCGAGTGAGTCTCCTGAAGTTCGCGCATCCGCGTAAACATCGGGCAAGAGTAATTGCACAGTGCTGTGGCAAAGATCCGCGGCTCAGAGAGACAGGGTCAACTGGAAGAAACTAGGTCGCTCTGTGTGCCCAGGGTTTTGGGGTTGGAAGCGAGAACGGAGGCGTCTGAACCCCTGCCTAGTCAGTCTTTGCTTGCCATTGAGAAGGGTCAAGGAAAATTTTGAAGACCGTGACATATGGCGGTGTGCAGAAAGGAGGTGCTCATTCGTAATGGATGGAGCTGGATTGGAAGAATGGCATCGTGTGCTTGCCTAGTGGGGACGCTAGAGGTAGCAACTGTACTTTGACTAGGGTGTGAACCATCTAGACTCAAGGAGCTATCGAAACCTGTGTCGGAGACACCTGTCAGACAGCGTCTTTTGGGCGAAGCCAGATTTTTCCTCGCCGAGAGACTTGGCTGCCGCCTAAAGTTGAAGATCTGGCTGACTTTGAATCCAAGGCTCAACCTCGAGGGGCGCGACTGAGACACAGACGATGAAACAGAAAGTTGATGCTGAAAGTTGGACAGGGTGAAAGCAAGGACACGATCTCGGAAGGCGGTGACCGGCGGCGCTGCACCGACAACGAGGTCAAGGATCTGGGCATGCAGCAACGCTACTTTAGCAGAGCACGGAATCAGGAATGAGATCCACACAAAGGTCAAGAGTCAAGGGAGGGACAGAGGTGAGCGACCAATCATTTGCTCGTCTTTGGTGGAAACCGGACAAGGGTTAGTGTTCTCAACCTCGGCATGTAGGTCCGTTTGAGACGAGGATAAAGAGCAAGGCCAGGACGAAGTGGGGCTAGCTGGACCAGCAAGCAATGGAGAGCAATGGAGAAAGGGGTTGGTGGTGGATGGCTATGGTTCGCTCATCAATGTTTCCGAAAAGGGAATCGCTATGGATTGAGATTGGATGTGCATCATGCATGTACGGCCCGCTGGCTCACAAATGTGCAGATGATCATCCATCCATTGATTGCTTGGCGTGTAGGGTTGCCCATCCGCGGAAGTCGGAGAAATACATCCAGCATAGAGACAACAGGTGTCTGAGCGTGGTTTCCAGAGGAGAGGTGCGAGCTGCCTCATGAGAAGAAGGTCGACCTTGCCGCATCGGGGCAAAAAGACAGTGTGTTTTGCCATGGTCTGGTGGAAGGATTATTGGAAATGTGATGTGAACTAAATGAAGGCGTGCTTCCATGCCAGATGTTCGCACCGTGGGAAACTTGAAACCGAAGGCACTTCGCCCGTCAGACACAAGCTCTGAGGGGATATGTGGCGTTCAGGGGGGAGTTCATCACTCCCTTTGTCCAGCTTCCTCACAAATAAACGAGAATGGTGTGCGATTTCCCTTGAACACCGAAATCTGGAAATCGCTTCTCGTCGCACTGGCAGGACAGAGTCCCCCTCGACTGTCTCCACTTATTGCAAGGCCATTCCATCAGGCTGGGGCCTCTGCATGCCAGTGAAGAAGTGGCGCCGTGCCGCGTTGCTGTCTTTGAGAAAGTTTTACAGTATTGGGCATCCGGTAGTGAGACACGACGCAGGCAAAATCTTCCCGATGTCGCAATTCCATGGTTGGCCAAACCAAAGATTGGGCAATGTCACCATGAGCAATTGACCGATTCTAGACTAGATTGAGATCCTTCCTTCGAAGTAGACACAGAATAGGCCGAAAGGCGTGACTGGCGGGTTCCACTCCCAACGCATCATAGGGATCCGACATTGCAAGTTGTCTCCACAGTGCAAACGTGTTTCTCGCTTGCTCCAGCACGAGTTTCTGCAGCTCCTCACATTGGTAAGCAAACCGGGCAGTGGGTACCTCTTGCAGGCGACAACGTCTCCCGATCCGGCGCAGACATGAATCTTCGTTCCAGCTGACCTTCACCTTCATTCGTCTTTCCTCCAGTTTGAACATCTTCATCCCTCCTCACATTGAACTTTCCACCCACTCCCATCCCCAGCATGACGATGGTCCCCTCGATCTGCGCTGTCCACATCACACGGATCTTCTTCTTCGCCAGCCTGCTCGCGTTCGTACTGATCGGACTGACAGGTGCATCGCAGTCTTCAGAAGCAGCCGCATCATCCCCGCCGGTTGTACGGAAGCCAAAAAGACAACTTCCAGTCATGACGGTGGAGCGGTTAAAAGACTTTGATGGCAAGAATGAAAGTCTGCCTCTGCTCCTCGCCATCGACAGGAGAGTGTACGACGTATCCACCAAGAGAGACGTGAGTGCCACAATGGCATCGTCCGGACTGCGCCTCTGCTTCTAGGAAGAATTGCTCACTCTTCATCCTCGCAACAGGTCTATGGACCCGGCGGCGGTTACGAAACATTTTCTGGACGAGACAGCACAAGAAACTTTGCACTCTACTCAACAGAGTCCAAAGACGACGGCTCTTGTATCGACGACCTAGAAGAAAAGGACTTTCAAATGCTGGCCGAGTGGAGGAAATGGTTTGACGATGTAAGTTTGAGTCGCACCTTTCAGCTTAGTGGCCGGATCTCTGACGCAACCTCTCATTTCGCCTTTCTTTCCTTCCTGGCCGAACACCAGCACTATCCCCTAGTCGGTGAGCATCAGATGTCACTTTGAACCAATGCTTGTACGGCCTTGCTGACCTGACGCGTCAATGTCAACCCTCATCCTATCTCTATACAGCTGTCATCACCGAAAAGCTGTGCGAGGACGATGATTCGCCCGAACACACAGCCAGACGAGGCTTTGCGATTCCAGCGAATGCAGCAGCAAAGCAGCAAAAGGCTTTTCACGCGCCGCGTCCTAGACAGTTGCCATCTATGGATTTGTGAAGAAGCAATGAAGTACAGGGAACACAAGCTTGCGCAATGGAATACATAGTGGTCATCTAAAGCTGAAGAAAGACGCTGCATGGAAGCCCGAAGAGGGGTTTCGTCGATTTTGTGGAATCTCGTGGTGGCCGGAGAATTGGGAAGAGGAGCGCCCTTCCGAAGTCACGTCTCCTTTGTGCTCATGACAGGTCAAAGCCGGCATCGATGGTGCACACGTATCGCAGCTTCGCCGCTAGCTGCTCCTCAGTCGAATAGGCCGGCAGCTTCAGCAGGTTCACACATGTGCTTGCAGTCGGCAACCGCGTCTCGTCATCGCCCGACCGTCGAATCGCAAACTTGGGGCTCAGATGCTCGAATCCGAGAAGAGGCGGACTGGGGCACGATGTGACAAACTTGAGAAACGCCTTGCGCATCTGGGGGTCGAAGGACTTGAGCGTGTTCCAAAAGTACTGAATGGTCAAATCTTGCTCGTGATAGCCGCCGTAAACCGTGTTGGCGCGCAGGTCGTCGACATCGATCGGCGCTTCTGTTCCGCTCACGAGCACGCGTAGCTCTTCTCGGTTCATCATCCGCAGCCAACGGGGGTCTACCATCTCACTCTGCAATGGCGGGCAAGACAAATGTCAGCACTTCTGGCCTATCCCGCTTCAACAAGCTTTTGTGCGAACTCACCAAGCCCGAGAAGAAGGCAGCCGATTGCTTCTCGATCTGGTCGGACAGGCGGTAGTGTGAGACACGGTAAACGTACTCCAGACGATTCTCTCGTGTCACTGGGATGTGCGCTCCTCCCGGCACGAGCTCTGTGGTGGTGCTAACACCAAATTCCTCGTCCGTGACAGTGAAGTTCAGCGCCAGGTCCTCAAAGTCGCCCGTATATGCTCTCAGCACAAAGTTGAGTCCTTTCGCAAGGTCCGGATCGAGCGAGTCGAGCGAGGCAAGATCGTCGAGGTAGCTCTGCTTGCCCAACCACTTGCTCAAGAAGAAGCTCGCAAATTTGATGTCGACCAAAATTCCCTCGTAAATCGCTTTGCCCAACACTCTTCCCAGGAAGGTGTACCACTCGAGCTGCTCCGGCTGTTGCGCGTAGCTGTGAGGGTTTGGATAGATTGCTTGATCGGCAGTCGCCTTCCACAACCCTCGATTGGTGTCGAAAGCTTCGCGGACCAGGGAAGTGAGAAATTCCTTGAACAGACCGCCACCGTCAATGCCTGCCTCCACGAACCCGAATTCGTCTACGAATTGGATTTGGATGCGTTGCTTCAGTGCCGAACCGAACCGATGTAGGCCGCGGAAACCATCTTCGGCGACATGACCGCGTCGGATGCTGACGGGACGCCTGAAGTCCATAGGATCATATCGATCCACGTCAAATCTACAAGCAAGATCCTGATGTCAATTTAAATGTCATCTAGAGAGGATTCAATCAAAATCCGGCTCACCTCGCGCGGTCATTTCTGATAAACTGTCTGAAAATCTCGACGCGCACGTCAAACGGAATCACAAAGGGGATATTGTTGAGCACACCCAGCCGAGGCGACAGAAATGCCATCATGCTCGCCGTCAGCGAGCCCGTCCCACCCATCCGAGACCGATTCCTGAGTCGCTGCGAGATGGGCAGATTGCGCGCCGGTTCCACAGTCTCGCTCAGACCGCGCTGAGCGGCTTGCCGACGTGGATTTTCGTTTTCGGCATCATCATCTTCTTCTTCTACGAGATCCATCATCTCTGCCTGTTCGAGGTCGCGTCGTCTGCTGGCTCGCGATCCGTCTACATCAGTTGAGCTCGACGTAGCTCCTGATCCCTCGACGAGCTCCTTCTCCTCCATGATCACAGTGTTGATGAATGCTTGGAGGTCGTTCTTGCTGAGCATCTCCCAGTGACCCTTTGGCGTGAATGGCCGTCGGGAGTCGCGAGTGTACAGCTGTTGCAGCACCTTGGTCAGGAGTGATCGCAAATCGCCGAGACGCAACTTGGAGCCGCTCAGGTAGTACTGAGAGAAGGAGGCCGACGAGGATGCAGTCCCTTTGAGGGACAGGGCCGAAGACAGCAAACTTGATCCTTCATACCAGTACAAGGCAAAGACCAAGTTCCGCAGCAGTGCGCTGAGCGATACGACCTCGTCGATTGTGAGCGGATTCTTCAGGCCGAGTGAAGTAGTGTTTGAGGACGAAGTTGCTGACTGAGCCGCCGAGATGCTCGTGAAGGAGGTGGCATCTGGCATGAACTCAGTGTCACCCATTGTCAAAAGCGCCCGCGAGTAGAGCTCGCAGATGAGCACCAGCGCCGGCCATTGCCTCTCCAAAGCTTCCTTCCGTGCCTGTTGTTGAAAGTTGAGGGAACTGAAGCTCGAAGAAGTAGAAGCGGGGGACGTGGTGGCGGCAGACACCGAGAGCGATTTCAGTGCCTCCTCCGGGCCTGCAGCCAGCATTCGAGCAAGCTCTCCTCCACGAATGTATCCGCGCCACAGTTCTCGAATGAATCCTCCCACTCCTGCATTTACTCCAGCCGTGCCTGGGCCCGAGCCTGATGCTTGCGCCCCCACATAAATGACGCTGCCTAGCGCCCGCTCTCTGATTGCGACTGGCCAGCCAGCGGTGACGATGCTGCACAAGAACGCATACAGGGCGAATCGGCTCGAGGCCGCAAACTTGGTCGAGGCAGTCAAGATGGCGGTCAAATGTGCGTCGGACGTGAGTGTCAGGATGCGATTGTACGTGGTCTTGTCGATCTTGACGTTGGAGCCGGATTTTGAAAGTTGGGACTGCGCTTCAGCCTGTTTAGCGCGGGAGCGCTCGTCATCGAAGAGACCCTGAGTGTCTTCTCCTACTTCGTTCATTCCAAAAGCGTCATTTTCGGCGTCGGCGGCAGATGTGCTCGTTGATGCCCTGGTTTTGCCTTTGCCGACCGCCTTGGAGGTGCTGCTGTCAGAAGGACCGAAGAAGGTGGAGGCAGGCAGTATATTTTGCATGAGGCGCAATGCGTCGAGGTATGCGGAAAGCTGCACGCCCGTCTTGAACATCGAGACACGCCTGGCACCACCACCAACAACCATAATGTTGGCGAGCAAATGCGGAGAGGCGAGGATAGACGAGTTGTCATCCGAGGCACCCGTCGCCACAATGAGGTTGATAACTTCTTCAAATGGCGTAAATGCAACCAGTTGTGATAGAGATTGGAGTGCGATTCGGTTTGGAAGATGTGGTGTCGTAAGAATATATCTGGTGAAGTCTTGCAATGCGACGCCCCTCTCTGTAGGGAAGGCGGCAACGGTCAAAAGCTTGAACGGCGCGAGGGCGACATCAATGATGTGTTTGACGGTAGGCGCGGCCTTTTGTTGGGTTGGGATGGACGCGAGAAGATCCGACAGAATCACATACAAGTCGCTACGAATCAGTGTGATCGCGATCGTCGGCCCTGAGCTCGATTGCAAAAGTCTGCTGAGGCTGCTGACCAGCACTTCTGAGGTTGAGAGTCGTTCAGGTTGGAAAGCTTGCCTTGATTGACTGTTGAGTGCCGTCATTACCTGTCGGATCAGGGTGCGAAGGAGTGGAGCGGGGACCTCGGCAGCTGCGGAGTGAAGAGCAGATGTCAGCCAAGGTCCTGGAGGCAAAAGGGGAACGGGACGTCAAGCTCACCTAGTACTACGGGCTGGGGAGATGACAGAATGACGGCAGTGCAAGTCTGTACGAGCAAGTCGACCTCAGAGTTGCTCAGGGATGAAGGTCGAGCTGCATGTCTCCCACCCGTCCGTTTTGAAGGTCGCGAGTGGAGGCCCGCGCCAGTGGCATATCCAACGAGACGCACAGCTCTGGCGACATCGAGAGCGGAATGGAGAGACTGGAGAGCCTGAGATGCTTCGCCATACCAGATCCGACGTTGTGACACTCTTGCCTGGTGCGATCTCCAAGTGGCCTGAATGTGTCTTGCTGCTGCTTGTTGTCTGCGTAGCTGTTCCCGCTGAGCTCGTTCTGCTCGTGCGGCGGCGGCGAGCTGAGCTTGAGACTTGGTTGAGCCAGCTGATGCGCCGCCGAGGTTCATGTGCCGCTGCGGCGCGGTTGAGCCAGTGAAGTTGAAGTTATCCATCGTGTACTGTCTCCTGCCAGTGACAGCTCAGAGGCGAGTCCTGCTGCTGCTGTTGCTGGCTTTGAATGAATGCAGCTGCTCGTGTGATGGCTCCTTCCAAGGAAGCTCGCGTCATCCGAGCGCAGGTTGATCTCCAGCCAAATTTGTTCCTTGTCTACGCACGACCGGATAAACTTGACCCAAGAAGATCGTCTTTCCTCTCTCTCTGACGTGAGGCCAAAGTGTTGGACTTCTGGAGACGCTCATCCAGCATGCAAGAGGAGCGCAGGATGGGAGACGACTTCGAACAGACTGCAGCTGATCAGCCCGCAGTCGAACACAATGACGCTCTGCTCAATGCCGTCGCTGCTCAGCTGGAAGTGCTGAAGCACAGCAGAGCCCAGGTGGATCAAGACCATCACAACGCTCAGGCGGTACAAGATGATAATCCATTCATCCCACCTGGACCATCTCAATCGTACAGGAATGATCTCAAGCCTGAACCATACTCGCCAGAAGAAGCAAGGGAAGCACTGGTCAAGAGATTCTTGACCCCGAGAAGAGAGCTGGACGCAGAATGGCTCGGACAATATCAACAGTGAGTCATTGCTTCACCTCACATGCTGTTGAAGGTGGTAGCTGACTCACTATTGTGGTCGCTCTGCATAGTCATTGGCCGCGGGAACCCAACCTACAGTCCCTTTTGTGGCTCGCTCCGACGGCTTCAAGTACCTCCCTAGACTTTGTCCGCGCCGGCCTCGACGGCCGAATCGTCGGTTACCGGGAAGTTACTCGGTCCGCAAATGCACTTCTCACAGGCGGTGTCGGCGACGCAAAGACGAGTACATCCATGCTCAGAGCTCCTGCGATAGGCTCCAACTTTGTGCGCGGCAAGAGCGGCCATGTGCCCTTTGCGCCCGGTGGGCTCGAAGACGAGGTGCTCAAGCATCCAGATGAAGAGGAAGAGGAAGATGGTGTCGCAAATGGGAATGCTGCGCAACAAGGTCAGGAAGAGCAAGATGGTCAACAAAAGGATGCGCTATCAAAGGACGTGGAGAAGCTGGAGACGCTGCTGACTGGAGAGAGGAAAGGTGAGCTGGGCCGCATATCATTTGCTAGTGCATTTATTTGACGCTATCGTTCGACCGCTTCAGGCCTGCGCACCGTACCGCCGGGCTTCCAAAGAGGCTTAGGCTTTGAAGGCGACGAGGATGAAGAAGGTGAGCAACTTCAAAAGCCTGGCGGTTTTGTTTAAGCATCGAGTTCTGATCGGCAAGTCCGTCTGCCTATACTCACCGCAGACACATTGCTGGACGATGATGACGATCCTGATGCGGCGCATAAGCTCAGAGCCACCGCTCCAGAATACAGGCCTTTGAATGGATTCGTACCAAAATCAAGAGCAGTGAGTCTGCTCTGCGGGATGGCCTCAGACAGCTTAGCAATTTCTGATGAATTGGAGACTTTCCGTTCGAATTGCAGCATGAGGATGATGATGAGAATGGGCCAGCTCCGGAGGGAATAGAAGCAGATCTGGAAGAATTGCTACCGAAGGGAGTGAGTCGTCTCCATCTTCCGTCGCCATTCAGCACATCAGGTTTCTCTGACCGGTACTCATTTCTGACATCAGAGAGCATATGCAACTCACCCTGCCCGGAGCCGACTTCACGTCCCCGTCAAGCGGGACTGGGCCCACGTCGTCGATGTCAATCAAGCTCTTACCAACTTTCATGAGCTGGTGCCAGATATGGCTCACAAGGTGAGCCCAACATTCGCCTCAGCGTAGATGTACCTCGTCAGTCAAGCATCTCAAATTTACGCATTTCAATTTCTCTGGTGGAACTAAGTACCCATTCGAGCTCGACAATTTCCAGAAGGAGGCGGTGTATCATCTGGAGCAAGGCGATAGCGTCTTTGTCGCAGCGCATACATCTGCAGGAAAGACTGTGGTTGCCGAGTACGCCATCGCACTCGCCATGAAGCACATGACAAGGTGAGATCAAATCGGAGCTAGGTCGTACAGTCACAAATGGTGGCTCACTCGTCCTTCTCGGATCCAGGTGCATCTACACCTCACCTATCAAGGCCCTGTCTAATCAGAAGTTCCGTGACTTCAAGCAAACATTTGGAGCACAGAACGTCGGCATTCTGACCGGAGATGTGCAAATCAATCCGGAAGCGCCATGTTTGATCATGACGACTGAGATTTTGCGCAGCATGCGTAAGTGACTTCAGTTCCTAGCTACAATGCGAAGCGGCCCGCTGACCTTCGCCTGCATACAGTCTATCGTGGCGCGGATCTGATTCGTGACATTGAATTCGTCATCTTCGATGAGGTCCACTACGTGAACGATTTGGAGGTAAGCACGACCCACGTGAGCGTACTTTGGAGAGTCATTCTCATCGTTCTGCCTTTATCCAGCGTGGTGTCGTGTGGGAAGAGGTCATCATCTTATGTCCAAGCCACATCAACTTAATTTTGCTCTCCGCCACTGTTCCGAACACCAAAGGTGAGAGCTTTGACACTTCTGCATGACATTACTTGACTTTACACTAATGGACTTATCTGTTCAAATTCCAGAATTCGCCGACTGGGTCGGAAGGACGAAGAAGAAGGACATATACGTGATCTCGACACCCAAGAGACCAGTGCCTTTAGAACACTTCCTCTACGCCGGTCGCGAACTATTCAAAATCGTGGATGCCAATGGTCAATTTTTGACGGGCGGCATGCGAGATGCTGGCGAAGCGTTGAAACGGCGTCAGGACAAAGAACGCGAAGCTGCGGGACTCCTGCCGCTGAACCACCCGGCTGCTCGAGGCGGCGCTGGCGGTGGCCAACGAGGAGGCGCCAGAGGTGGCAGGGGCGGGGCAGCCGGCGGTGCCAACTCGCGCGGAGGCGGTCGAGGAGCGATGCATGCTGCTCGAGGAGCTATCCACGCAGCAGGAGCAGGAGGTGGTGGTCGAGCAGGCTTTGCGAACAGCAATGCCGGAGGAAGAGGGGACAAGCAAGTCTGGGTCCATTTGATCGGACTGTTACGGAAGAAGGAACTTCTCCCGGTGGTCACTTTTGTCTTCAGCAAGAAGCGCTGCGAAGAGTACGCCAGTAGCATGCCTAATACCGACCTCTGTACTGCGAAGGAAAAGGGAGAAGTGCACATCGTGATCGAAAAGAGCTTGACCAGACTCAAAGGTGAGTGCTTCGTGACTCGCATACTACCCGGTCTTCCTTGCTCACACCAGCTTTGATATGCTAGGCACGGACAAGAAGCTGCCTCAAATCCAACGAATGAGAGAGCTGCTTGCTCGCGGCATCGGAGTGCATCACGGTGGGCTGCTACCCATTGTTAAAGAAGTGGTTGAAATTTTGTTCCAGCGCGGTCTTGTGAAGGTGCTGTTCGCTACTGAGACTTTCGCGATGGTGAGCAAACTATGAACATACTGGTGCTCCAATGTGTGCTGATTTTGTTCGATCTTGCAGGGTGTCAACATGCCCGCCCGATCTGTCATCTTCTCCAACACTCGAAAACATGACGGACGAGGTTTCCGAGATCTGCTCGCTGGGGAGGTGAGAAAGTATGATGTCTCGTGTTCCTACTGCATGCACTCACGCAAAAAATGATTTTCTTCGATAGTATACGCAAATGGCCGGACGAGCGGGTCGTCGTGGTCTCGACTCTACCGGTGTGGTGATCATCAATGCTTCCGATGGCATGCCAGAGGTGCGTTCACTGAAATAGGGCATGCATAGAAAAGATCAGGACATGTTCGCTGACTTGCTTGCTCTACAGTCTGGCCCTTTACAAACGATGCTGCTGGGCCAGCCGACCAAGTTACAATCCCAGTTCCGTCTGACATACAACATGATCCTCAACCTGCTTCGGGTCGAGGCGCTCAAGGTCGAAGAGATGATCAAGCGCTCATTCTCCGAGAATGCTGCTCAAAAGATGCTTCCCGATCAACAAAAGAAGGTTAAGGAGATCGAAAAGCAGTTGTCGAAGCTCAATAAAGTGGCCGACCCAGATTGGGAAGCCGATCTGGAACGCTTCCACGACCTTTGCTACAGTGCAGATGTGTCCAATCAGGGGATGCTGCAGATAGCGCTTGATCAGCAACAAGGAAGCAAGAATCTCGGGCCCGGACGTGTCGTCCTACTGCGTGACCATGTGAGCCAGCTGTGTTTTGTCCCAAAATGGCGGACTTGTGGCTCACAGACTTTTACAATAATGCAGCACTTCGAAAACAATGGTGCCGTCATCGTCAAGCAGATCAACAGCAGACTTTTCCTCGTCTTAGCAGCTGTCACCCCTGAGCGAAAGTCAAAGGCATTTGGTGAGGATCAAAGTTTGAGAGGTGGCTTTTAATGTTAATCCGACTCACCAATAGCCCTTTCGTACCTACAGACTTGCCAGAGGGGACTCAGACACCGCTGTGGAATCCGTACTTCCAAGGTCAGAGTCTTGACGGTCTCGTCTACGACTTGGTAGAGGTACCTTTGACCAGTATCGTTCTGGTCACCAAACACGTTGTAAAGGTCAGTCTTTTGACTGACGAATGAAAGAATGCTTCATAGCTGACCAGCTCTCTCTGCGATGTCCAGATCGAGCCCAGTATGATCCTGGCCCATCGCATCTCGGCGATGCAGGGCGCCGTCAACGCGCTGATACCCTACTTGGTGGAGATGGCGGAGCAAAAGACAGTGCCAGAAGTAGAATGGTCAAAGCTCAGAAAGCTCGACTTCCAAGAAGCTCTGCGAGCTCGAGACGGATACATCTCCAAGATTGCTCAACAGGTCCATGTCATGGACAACGAAAACTTTGCGAAGGATGTAAGTTCACAGCTTCCGATGCATGCTCCCTGATTTGGCTGACCTGTTCGTTTCAAAATCCTACGACTCTGCTCAGTACGCGCTTGTGGACAAGCGGAAGCGTCTGCAGCGCGAAATCTCATCTTTGCGCATGAGCATCTCCGATCAGAATCTCGAACTCCTGCCGGACTACGAGCAGCGAATCGAGGTGCTCAAGACCCTGCGCTTCATCGACCCTTTGAACGAGAGTGTGCTACTGAAAGGACGCGTAGCCTGCGAGATCAACTCGGTCAATGAGCTGGTCCTCACAGAGCTCATTCTGAACAACGTCTTTGCTGGCTACCAGCCTGACGAAGTTGTGGCACTTCTCAGTGTCTTTGTGTTCCAAGAAAAGACGGAAGTGGTCCCGGAGATGAATGAGAAGCTCTCACAGGTATGTGCCCTACATGCTGTGAATCTGAGAAGTGAACCATGCTGATAATTCATGTCTTGTTCCAGGGCTTCGCCACAATCTTGGAGACGGCGGAGCGAGTAGCCGGCATTGAGGCGGCCAACAAGGTCATCCAACCCGACTTCTCCAACTTGCTCAAGCTCGGATTGGTCGAGGTGGTGTACGAATGGGCCCGTGGAATGGTGAGTAGAAAGCAAGCCCTCGCGTGCAGCCTTGACCTCAAGCAGAATGCTTACCCATCCACTTCTGATCCCAGTCGTTCGACAAGATCACAGATCTCACAGACGTTGCGGAAGGTACCATTGTGCGTTGCATCACCCGGCTGGACGAAACCTGCAGAGAAGTTCGCGACGCTGCACGAGTCATCGGAGATGCCGACTTGTTCAAGAAGATGGAAGAATGTCAAGGATTGATTCGGTGAGTCTTGACTCGGCACACTTCGTTCCCTGCGACTGGCGCGCTCATACTCGACTCTTTCGATCTGGTGTCAATCTCCGTGCTCAGACGTGACATTGTCTTTGCTGTGAGTAGAGCCTTGAGGAGCCGCTTCTTTGCTACGACCTGTTCTGACTTTGACTTGATTCCGGCAATCCCCCCACAGGCGAGTTTGTACTTCTAGATCACCCTTCTGGCAATCTCAATCGCTACACAAATGTGTCGCACCGTGTGCTACAAAATTGACGAAACATGTCTCTTTGCCTAGAACATTGAGGGATGATTACAATTGAGGTGTGCGCCGGTGAAATTGGATTTCTGTTCTTGATGGGTTGTTCCCCTTGGCTCCCCTTGGCAGGTTGTGCCAGTGCCCGTTTCGCGTGTCTGTGTCTTCCTTCTCCTTCTATACAGCAATCTTTGGTGGTTCACCAACGTGTTTGGCCTCACTACATCGGCTCCTGTTTGACGCGGTAGGGCGTTGGACCACGGGTATTTGACGGAGACGCGGAGCTCTGCGGTTGTATCGATCCTGCGCGATGACCTGTTCCGGGCGGGTCGGAAGGCAGGACCGGAGTCGAGAACATGACTTCGTCGGAATCATCGTCGTCATCGGAATCGTCGTCGGCAGCAACGAAACCTGACGCAGTAGCTTGGCCTTGGCGTTGAGCAGATCCCGTCGCGCGGCTTGTATCCAGGGACAGGTCGGCAAAGGTTTGAATCGCCTCTTGCACTTGGTCTCGCGTCTGGAGTCCGGTGAGCAGGGAGAGCTGGACCAGAGATTCGGCCTCGTTGAGCGTCTTTCCCTGATGCTCAACCACATCTTGCGTCTCCATGACTGTCTGAGCAACCTCGAGAAGATCCGCGCCCAGCGCGTCGATCCGTCTTGCCATTTCCGCTTGATCCTCGGGATGCGTGGGCGTGTCGAAGGGAGTCACCGCTAGGTTCGAGACTGCAGGATTGAGCGGAGCAGCAGCTTCATCGGGCCGGTTGCTAAAGGGGCCAGCAGCGGACGGGATGAATTGGAAATGGCCGCCCATGCTTGGCGACTTGGTATCGCGACGTGCGGCAGCAAAGAGCAATCCGAGATGCGTCTTTGCCAGGCGTCTGGCCATCGTCTCGTGCTCCAACGCAAGCATAGGAGGGTTCAGGTTGCGAGCGAGGGGATCTCGAGCCATGGACGCTCCGAGAAAGTATTCGGGTGGGAAGGCGTCCTTGGAGAGATCGGCCGCATGGGCGAGGATGTCGCGCAGGGCGCTGACGCCCTTGAGGGCGGCGATGGAGTTGTTGTGGATTGAGGCGATCCGAGAGCTTTCGGCCTCCACCTCACCGATGCGTTCCATCAGTTCGAGCAAGTCGAAGTAGTTGACGCTGGGCTTGTGGTCGCCATGAGAGTCGGCTTGTGCTTCGTCTACTCCTGCTGCGCCTGTGCTGCTCCGTGGGCGCATGCCACAGGCGCTCTGTAGAAGAGAACGCAAAAGCTGTGCACACTGCTTCTCCTGAGCGGCAAAGCTGCGTTCGGACTGCTTGATGTTGTTCTCCATCTCTTGGAGCTTGGGGCGCTCCTGCATGAGACGGGCAGGTTGATGCCGCAGAGCAGTCTTCTTCTTGTTGAGCTCGGCCGTGGCAGTCTCGAGCGCGTTGTCGCTGTTGATCATGGTTCTCAAGCTGCGCAGGAATCCCAGGATGGGGTCATCGCTGGGAGCAGCAGAGGAAGAAGACGATGGATGCGTCGAGGACGACATCAGAGGCAAACGGAGTAAGAAGAGGCGGCCCCTGCGTCACCTTTGTTGATGAACCGGTATGAGAGTGTCTCTGTGAAGGGTCTGCTGAGTTGGAGGTGGGGACAGCTGTGAAAGATCCAAACAGTAGTGAGAAGGACAGAGACAGAAGATGAAAGCGCAGGTTCGACAGGCCTTCTCGAAATGAGAAAGACTCTTTCCCAGAAGCAAACACATTGACTTTCTTTCTCACAACCATCTTCGGCCAAGGTGCGATACTCATGCGCTCACAGTGTCCATACACACTTGTGATCTCAAACGTGTCCTGAGGGACAGGTCTCTTTTGCGCATTTGTTCATGGTGGTAGATGAGATCGATCCAACCGCAAGTTAGATGCCAGTTTCGATCCTCCATCATCCCTCCCGCGAGCTGATCAGAGATGGCACGGATTCCTCCTTTCCTCGTCAGGCTGGCCTCGGCTTTGGCAGCAGAGCACATTACGAAGCGGGTGAGTGCGAGATTGAAACGCATCCTCCAGCGCAGACCTTGAGGTAGTCACAGTCTGCTTCAAATATGCCTGACTTTCCCCAAAAATTCCCTTACTTGTTCTGCCCCAGCTCGTTGCCAGTCCAGCCTTCAACCGGATGGTAGCGCGGATGCTTCACGAAGTCGATCATTTGCCCCACCGCATCAATGGGCAGCCTGTACCGCCATACACGCCGCCGCACGGCCAGCAGTTTGATTTGCCACACAAGGACGTCGGGGAACCTCACGACGAACCTGACCCATTCGCCAAGGCAGGCAACAGTAAATCACAATCAACCTCGACAATAAGAGATGCGCACACTCAATCAAACACGGCTTCCTCGACGGGTGCCTTTCATCCTCGCTCGCGCCTACGGAACGCGCAGTCCACAGGGCAGCATGGAGCTCCGCATTCAACGCAGGATTCAAGGTCTCAGGCACCGCCCAAGGCTGAAGAAACGCCGTCTGAGAGAATAGCTCGGGAGCTCAAGGAGCTGCAGGACAAGATCCGGCGGGGCTCTTGAGCCGTCTCAGCCCAGGAGCACCCTCCATCAGACGTGCCTCCCTGGAGCGTGCTTAAGGACTTCCACCTTTGGTGGGTGCAACATCCATCCTCGTCTTCGAATATACCATGTATAATCACACCACTCGCACAAATCAGCCAGAGTCTCTCTGCATCGCACATAGCAAAGTGACCGTGATTCAGAATTGCAGGATGTTGTGGAGCGTCCAGGGACAGCAATACAGTAGTGGAATGACTATGTCCAAGTCCTTTCTTCTCTCCTTTTCCCACGAGATCCGCCAAGAGGAGCCCAGCGTCAGCAGCGCGCTTACCTCACTCCGAATAGATAATTTTAAGCTCGCCTGCCATGCTGCCGAACCGACGAATTGGACCCTGCCAATGTTCGCTCTTCGGCTTCTTACTCTGGCCATTGCACACATGGCACGCCGGCGAGGGGGCCAAGAGCAGCAAGGAAGGAAGGGGGGGAAAGAGGAAGGATCTCGTCTCTACTCATCCCACTTGCTGACCGTCACCACCACGATCTGGACGGGTTGCTTTGATTCGAACAGCTTGCTGAATTTCTCTCTTTAGCTGTTTGCCACTGTCCGCTTCGATTTTTAGCAGCAGATGCTCGAAGGACAGACATTTGCCACTCAGTTGGGCACATCGACTACACATCGGCAGCGTCCAAGACCTCCTCACACTCAAAGGCGGGCGGGCTCACGTCAGCGTTGGTGGCGGAGGTCAACCAACAAGTGGGCTGTAGCTGCATTCACGCTCTGTCTGCTCTCTCAAAGCATCGGCCACTCTCATGCACGGAACTGGACACTACAGCAGGAGACGAGCCAGCATCAATTCTTCGATGATTTCTGGTTCTGGCCCTACGGCGATCCGACCCACGGCACCGTCGCATACCAATCAAAATCAGCGGCTATTCGGCAGAACCTCACCTATGTCGACCAGTCGACCGGCCGCTTTGTCATGCGCGCGGACTCGACCAGCTTCATCCCCGATACTGCTGCCGGACGCCCGTCTGTACGATTGCAGTCACAAAACACCATGAGCGACGGTCTCTTGGTGGCCAAAATCTCGTCCATGCCCACCGGATGTGGCACTTGGCCTGCATTCTGGACAGTCACGACCAACAACTGGCCGAGTGGCGGTGAGATCGACATCATCGAGGGCGTCTCATCAATCGATGGATCGTCGTCCTACAACTTGGCCAGTCTTCACACCACAAATGGATGCACCATACCTTCCGGCGCAACTTGCAGGTGTCGTGGAAGCGTGGAATTCTGCTGATGGTGAGTGGCTCGCCTACGACCAGCAGCGTATACATTTCTCCCCCCCTCTGCTCACTTATCCATCTAATGCCGCACACAGGGCCCACCAGGAAACGGAAAGACGGCTACGATCAAGGCCATCATCAGGGACTCGATCGGCAAGGCTGTCATCCTGTATGCGCGCCGCCTCAAGGACTGCCGAGATCGCTCAACACCAGCAATCTCTGCCGTGTTCAAGCATGCTCGCGAGAATGCCCCGTGCCTGCTGATCTTTGAAGATCTCGACTCTCTCGTCGAGGCCTCGGCACGTTCAGTACTGTTGAACGAGCTGGATGGCCTCCATTCAAACGAGGGCATTCTCATCATCGCCATCACCAATCATGCGGACAAGCTCGACGACGCCCTGCTCAACCGGCCTTCTCGATTCGATCAGAAGTACACATTTGAGCTTCCCAACGAGGAGCTGCGCAAGAAGTTTATCGAGAAGTGGCTGCGTGAGCGCGTGGGGCTTGGTCGACTTGTGTTTGACGGGGCATCGCAAGGAGGCATCGATATCAGGAATGCGGAGGAGCTCATTGATGCACTCACCACGCGCACGGGAGGCTGTCGTTGATGAGGGAAAGGTCTTATCTGGCGAGGGACTTGGCCAATTTATTCAGCACCACTCAGCCGTCTGAACCATCGTCTTCGCTGCTTGTCTCGCTGCTGGACACGTCCGTTTCTTCTGTGCTGGCCTCGGGAGCTTGCGGAAGATGTCCTCGTGTCAAATGAGCGGGACGGCTAGGGTCACATCCGAGATGGATGCATTGGAGTCGATGTCGGAAAATGAGTCGAAAGTTGAGCGTGGCCATGAAGTCGCGTGTCCAATAGCGGGGGTTTGCGTTGTCATCCCTGCAATTCTCACTGTGGCACTCAAGCAGACCGCGCGGATGCTTTTGTTGATCAATACCTTTCCGCTGCAGGTGTTTGTTGGATTGGATCACCGTTGATTTTCGAACGCGTTCGTGGCACTCTGGGCAGAAAGAACTCGTCCTGTACTCGTCGACGCGATACACCTCGAAACCCGCTTTGATGAACAGATCTTCCATTGTCGTTCGATAGAGCGTGCCTGGAAGACCCTTCTGAAACTGTCTCACGGAAGAGAAAATTGTCAAACAACATTCGGATGTGGCCAGGTAAAGCATTAGGACGAACCTTCCCACTCTTCCAGTCGCCCATTATCACCACAGCCTCAGCACCATATTTGGCGGTAAATGCCTGGATCAGTCGGCTGATCTCTCGCTGAGTTCGAGAGTAGCGCAGCATCTTCAGTTCTCGATATAGCGGGTGCTTATAGATCCGGGTCATGGGTTCGAAGATTTGACTGTAGATCTTTAGCCACGTCGCAATTCCCTGTCGTGTAAACTTGCGAGCACTTGGCATTGTGGTCTTCCGGAAGTCCTGTAGCGTTGCCGCCAGGTCGGGCTGTAAGCTGCGTTCGTACTGCTGTATCCTTTTCGCAAACAATTCGAGACCAAGCCCGTGTCGACGTTGGGCGGAAGTGTATCGCAGAGTACTCATCCCGCCGTCTCCCTTTCGATCCCATACTGCCATGCAGTAAAGAAGGTTGTGTCTACCGGGGTCAATGAAGACAACTTTATCTGCGATTCGGTATACATCCGCATCACCCAGCTCCGTCAGTTTTGGGACTGCCGACTCTCCTCTCGCTGCAGCAATAGCCCGTGCCGTGCTGGCCGACCCTCGCGTGCGCTTGGCGCGGCGTTGTCGTGTCCGTTTTGCGGAGATGGGTTTGGATCGACGCTTGTGTACAGAGATTGCGTAGCCATCTGTCACGATGGAGGCGTTGAGCGTCCAGCGGTCGGTTCGTTTACCTGCCTCTCCAGTTCTGGTTGCGAACGGTAGCTTGTCGATGTCAAACACCTGGTTCCAGGCCGACAATCGCATAGCGTCCGTCCTCTTCTGCTTCCTATTGTTGATGTCGTACTCGACGGACGGGTCGAACAGCTTCATACACGAAGCATCGAGAAGCTGGTGCGTGGGAATGAAAGATCTGCGAACCGGGAGGGCCAGAGGCGGTCTGGAATCCTTGAAGCGGTTATCGTTGCCCAGTAAAGCTAGTGTGTGTAGTAGTAGTCGAAGAAATTTGGCCGGCTGGCTTTGGATCGTCTGCTGTAGCGTGAGAGTGGCAGATGTTTCGTCAGTTGCCTGTGCCTGTCGCCGGCCGTGTGTTCCGATCACGGGTCTGAGTAGTGGCTCGAGCTGTCGAAACAGAAGGTCGACACGTCCGATGCCGGCATCGTTCGTGTCTGGCTTGCTGCCTGTACCTTGGAGCCACGCTTTGTATGCTTGAACGTTCTCCGTGCGACTTTGTGCCGCCTCTCGGAGTCTTGCGTCTGGACTGTGGCGGAACTTCCGAGCAAGGGCGTAGTTGCTCGCCTTGTTCACGATGAACATAAGCGTGTCGAACAGATGCTTTTGAATCTGGTTGAGATAGGCCGTCTCCCAGCGAGTCGCCGCCGCCTGCAAGGTCGCCCTTTCGATTACGACCGAAGATATTGGGAACGGAAAGAGTTGGCGGAATTCAGGCGAGTGATGGGCGATCAGGTTCCGACATGTCCTTCGGTAATGTGCACTGCCTCTTGCTGTGGATGGTGCGTCCGGAAGGTGTCCCTTCAGAGCAAAGCCCAGAGATTCTTCGAAGAGCTTATACAAAGGACTGCTGCTGCGTCCGCCTCCGGTGTCGTCGGACAGCATTTCGATGTGTGAGTTGTAAAGATTGACGGTCACCGAATCTTGGATTGGGGAGGGCTCGTTCAGCTCGCGTTCGAGGATGAATGATACCAGCCAAGTGGCGATATGCTCGGCTTGCGACATGGCCTCGACAATCTGCCGAATTTTCGAGATCACAGCATCCTTCTTGTCTGTCGGGCCGCGAACGCATGGGTGCAGCCAAGCCTTGTGTGTTGCTCGATCATCATCATTTTCAAGTGGTTGAGGTTGCTTGGGGTGTAGTTGTGGACTGCTGTTCGCGTCTGACGCGCTTTCATTGTCAGAGATATCGTCCGTATGCTGCGAAGTAGACATCGAAGTGGTAGATTGCGGAGAGCGCCACTGATCGAGTAGTGGAAACAGAGCATGTAGACTGTTATGTCAGAGCCGCATGACGAAAGGTAGTGTGCTCATCGCAAAGTATACACTTACGAGCTTCGAGGCGATTGCTGGACTTGTGAGATGGAAACGGACAGAGGTGATACGAAGATTGTGCTGAGTGTTGGTGTGCAGCCGACAGGATTTGACACACGGCGCTGAGAGCCAGCCAGGGTTCAGTCCAAGATGAAGTGCATGTTTATCATGAGAGGTTTCCCTTTGTTCCAACTCCCGCCACCCCGTCATGACCCAATTTCCCTTTGTTTCCCCTGGCCATGTTGGTTTGCAGTTGGCCTTCTCCGCCCCAACCTTCTCGACGCCAGTCATCCGCCAAGCGCTGAGCAAATATGGAAACCATTCTCGGGCCTGTTTCAGCACTCTGTGACACTGTCTTCACAATTCCTGATGGCGGTATGGCTTGGAACGTATTTTCTGACTGGGTCAACACTCATGCTCCGCTCGACGTCAATCCGGTGGTCAATCTTGGATGGGTGTGGGTCACTCGCAGTCGCGGGGAACGAGCATCAATGACCGCCGATGAGCGGCGTCAGGTCCTAGTCGACTTTGCAGAATGCGAGGCGAGGATGTACAATCTTGCGCTAGACATCGCCAATCTGGTGAGTGGACAGCATTCACTGGACTCTTTGCGTAGGCTTAATCCCTTCTCTGTTGGTCTGATAGCCCCACAATCAACAATTTGCCCACAATCGCGGCATACTTGGTGACGAAGCAATGCAAGGCATCCGCGAAATTGCAAGCTCTCGGCCCGGCTTGCGTGAGGGCGAACTGTGAGGTTGCTTCTAGTACATTCCGGGCAGATGAAGATATGTGAAGCTGACCGTCTCCCTTCATGCAGTCTGATCTTCCTCGAGGCCGAGGCAGACACCCCCGAGCTCCGAGACGAGTTCCAGGCTCATTGGGTCCGCCTGACAGATTCGATGTACAACGGGCCGCTCGCCCAGTTGAACGGCTCAGATGGCGGGCCTGTTGTTACCGCGATTAAGGCAAGCGGGATGCACAACGATCATCCTTTCCATGAAGGGCCATGCATCTGTGTATTGTTCGAAAACGGCTGGGACATCGGTCATGCGCGGGCGGTCTACACGACGTTGATGGAACATCACCCTCAATTCCCTCCCATGGGAGTCAAAGCGCGTGTTTGTTCTGCCCTACGACTATACACGGAGGTGAGTAAACTTTGCTTTCGGACGGGTTGGAGCCACACTCTGACAATGCTTTACAAATGCTTCCATCAGAACGTCTTCATGGTTGACATCTGTCACTTTCTCTCCCATCAGCTCGCCGAGCAAGCCACCTGAGAAGTCAGATCCAGCAGTCTCTCGCAGATGTAGCAGTAGCATGACTTCCTTCAACATCGACTGTTCCTCCTCTTGTTGTATTCCGACCAGAACCCAAGCGTTTGTCATGACTGTATCTGAGTTTCAGGTCCTGAGAAGAACGAGCACTTGGCTGCTCAAGCCTTTGGTCTGTGGATAGGGAAGCATTATCTACACTAGCCGTGTTCATCCTCTTTGTCATCCAGCATCGTGATCTTCCTGCGACTCGAGAAACAATCTGATGGTTGACAGGCCGTGATCAAGAGCTCCGGGTCCACCACATAGATAATGAACGCCTCGCGGGATCACCTACGAGACGTCTTGTAGGTGATAGCCAGTCCGGTCGCAGCTTGTAAGCTGTACCCTGCCAGCAGATTTCTGCCAGCCGTCACGGCCACTCGGCGACTTACCGCACGCACGTGCTGATCCGAGCAAGGCACCAGACAACTTCTCGGCGTAGAGATGTAACAACTCCTCCATCACCTCCATCACGTCGATCTTCGATGACCCCCTTCGTTCACTCAGTGAGCATGACCCCCTTCGTTCACTCAGTGAGCATGACCTCCTTCGTTCACTCAGTGAGCATGACCCCCTTCGTTCACTCAGTGAGCACGACACTTTCGTTCACTCAGTGAGCATGATACTTTCGTTCACTCAGTGAGCACGACACTTTCGTTCACTCAGTGAGCATGACCTCCTTCGTTCACTCAGTGAGCACGACACTTTCGTTCACTCAGTGAGCACGACACTTTCGTTCACTCAGTGAGCATGACCCCCTTCGTTCACTCAGTGAGCATGACACCGCCGTCCCGACCCCAAGACCGGACGAACGGGGCTCCAGCAGGAATTGCGGAAGCAGGAACACGACCGTCGGAGTCCGCGATCTGCTGCCAAGTAAGGATTCCCGACTATTTATCTGAGAACGATCCTCGAAAGCACCTTCTGGCCAAGCATAACAGCAGGGCCATGTCCGAGATTGCCTTCCCTTCTTCCCCTGAAGCAGACTTGAGGGATGAAGCCTGATCAATACTCGTGCCGCCGAACAGTAGGCACAGAAGGCTTCGAAAGAGCAGTGGATGAAGTTCGCACTCAGACGTACAGACAAGTGTGAGGCACTGTTGCCACGGGGGCCAACTTCTACTGCTTTTGAGTGCGCCAAAAAGGCCAACGAGGGTGGAAAAGAGATAATACATTATGTTTTCGGAAGGCAGAGGGAATCGGCCGGGCTGAGAAAGGGGACGTACTCCTAAGCGACCACCTGGGCCCGCAAGGGGAAACACCAGGTATCCCGGTTGAGGGTGTGATGTAGACCCTTGGGCCGGTGCAATGACAGTGAGTCCAAGTACCCTGGAATCAGCGGACAGAGAGGTCGCAATCCC
>LAXH01000082.1:22958-70088 GCA_001006505.1 Tilletia horrida | reverse complement strand
GCAAACCCCCTTTATGTTATGTTTATGTTTATGCAGAATCTGAAGTCACCCATTTGCACTTGACTTCGCTTAACTGCGAGGTTGCTTACAAGGTCAGTCGAGTGTGTGTTCCTGTTATGGACAGGGCTAGGATATTTGTCTTTTTGAGTATGGGTATTCGAATGTGCATTCGAATACAGGGTGATATTCGAGTACAGAATACAGCCTTTTTCTGACCCGGTATTCGCGAGTACCGCATTCCCTTGCATTCGAATACTGCGGACGCCACATTTCTATCGGCCGAGAGGAGTTTTGTATGGCCTCGGAGCGTTTCTGTGTCAGTGTTTTGAGGACAAAACTGGGAGACCACCTTTTGGCTGGGACAGACCCATGGACCTTGAGCACTACTCATACAGCTGCTTGTTGATCATAGTAAAGACACATTTCTGGAGTCTGTAACTATATTCTCCCATTCTTGAGCGTTCCCCCATGCCCATTGAGCGGGCACAAGGGCCAGTAAGCGCTGCGTGAAGCTGTGATCACGTGACAGAACAGAGTCTCAGACTTCTCCCTCATATATACGGAATATGAATACTGGCATTCGAATGCTGGTATTCGAATACCGAATACAGCCTTTTTTGGGTACAAAAAAGTGAATACGAATGCGGTATTGCATTCAAATATTCGAATACAACAAATATCCTAGCCCTGGTTATGGATCAGCAAACGCCGCGCCAAGGCGGTAAAGTCAAAGCCCCCACCGGGGGCTCAGCGGGGCGTTACCGCCGGCTCACATGCAGGGCCAACACTCCCCGCCGCGGGAAGCGGCCGGAGGGGGGCGGGGCGAGCGGGTCGGTGGGTGCGTCACCTCATCAACCCTTTCAACCTCGCACAAAGCACCCCCAGATGAGATGCACAGTCCGCACAAAGGACCTGCCAAGACCCTTTCAAATGTCAGTGGCCTTTGTTTGGCTACTTTCTCATCTCACTTCCTTCTTAGTTAGCTGGCAGTTGACGATGCCATTTGCGCCGCCCTCCCGGGGGGGGGGGGCGATGGATGGGGCGACGCAAAGGGGCGAAACGATCGGGATCAGTCACGTGACCAAGTCTGCCACAAAGTTCGGAAAGGCTCCGAGGAACCAAAGGGCTCACAAAATTTCTTGACCTGCAGGAAGAGAGGCGATCCAGTCGGGCAACCATCCACTTTCTGTTGATCCTCAAACGAGTGTAGGCGGGTCAAGATGCGTATTCAACATTGCAGCTTCTGCAGCGGGCCCATCTACCCCGGGTCCGGCATGTGCTTCGTCCGTGGAGATTCCAAGGTCTTCAGTGAGTATCACTCCCGGCATCTAGCCTCAGCGGATTCACCATTTCACGAGGACACCCTTCCTGACTGACAATCACTCTCCTTCACAAACCCAACAGTGTTCTGCAAGAGCAAATGCCACAAGAACTTCAAGATGAAGCGCAACCCACGCAAGGTCCGCTGGACCAAGGCGTTCCGTAAGGCGGCGGGCAAGGAGATGACAGTGGTGAGTATTTCTTCCCCTTCTCTTGCTGCTCCCGATCCTCCATCCTTCTTGAGGCAAAACAGCTGACTCGGTCCCCAACTTCTCTCCCTCTTTCCCAGGACTCAACCCTCGAGTTCGAGAAGAGGAGAAACGTGCCCGTCAGATACAACCGCGACCTTATGGCTGCCACCCTCGCCGCCATGAAGCGCATCCAAGAGATCAAGGCCCGCCGCGAGCGCGCCTTCTACCGAGCCCGCATGGCCAAGGCCGGAAACACCAAGGCCGCCAAGAAGCTCTCCAACCTGGCCGCCGTCAACCGGGCCGAGCATCTGCGCAGCGCCATCTCTGCAGACAGACAACGGGCCGAGGCCGAGCGGGAGACTCGCGAAAAGGTTCGGGTCAAGGTGCAGGAGAGAAGGAAAGCCAAGTCGGCTCTTGTCAAGGGCGAGGGGCAAGCCATGTGAGTGTCTTCTGACTTGTGCTGTCAGTGTCGCTCAAGATGGAAAGACTCAAGCGCTGATCCTCTTTCATTTGCCATCCTTACTCCCCTTCTTCCAGGTCAATGGACGTCGATTGAAGTTGTGTCCTCATCGCAGGTCGCTCGCTTTGATCACCCTCGCAGGCTCTCTTTCTTCTGTAAATTCTTCTCTCATCTGTACTTCTTCCCAGCAAGGTTTCAATCCTCAGTCGCATTCGAGGTCAAGGCGCGCCACAGACCCTTCAGACACAGAATTTTTGGCGCAAGCGCCACTGCATCTCGTTGAAATGCGAGTGCGTGGGCATAGCCTTCTTGAGAACTTGCTGCTTTCACCGATTGATTGGAGTTGCGGCAGGGCTGGGAACAACAACTGGACTTGAGGTATGCTTTGAAGCCTCGGATTCGGGCTTTGCCTCTGCTATCAGTCCTTGAAGGTCCCGCAGTCCGCCAAAGACCCCGCCAGCCAACAGTCCCCCAAGGATGAAGTGGAACGATGTAGGGCGCGGCAGTCGATCTGACGGAACACACACAGCAGCCTTGAGCATCCCGAAGCTGGAACAGAAAGGCTCTTCTGAAATACTCACGTAATAACACTGCCCCGCTCGCTACTCCCGTACCAGCCAATGCGCCATCAAACCAGCGCATATACCGATCATGCGGGTGATACAACACAGCTGAACCCTCATCGCTCGCCACGTCCGACCCCGCCAGGTCCGTCGTGGCTGGCGGTGATAATTGAACCGAAGGCTCAGGGCTGAGGGAGATGATGAGCGGCGGTTGGGTCGGGGAAGGACCGAAGAGGACGCTGCGTCGACAGGCGGCGATTCCGTGGTCGAGCGCAACCCAGGACACAGCCCACGCGCCAAGCCGAAGACCTGACTTGAAGCCACCCTTTACACCTGCCAAGATGACCTTGTAGTTCTGATTCGCACAATTTGGGAAAGGATGTCAGCTCAGCTCGGTAGTTCCGCAGAAAGAACAAGGGTTGAGAGGAAGAACCCACCTTGGTCTTGTTGTAGAAGTACCAGCCTTGGACAGTATCTGGCTGCCTGTGCGCATTCTCGGCCATGAACACCATCGAGGCTCGAGAAGCAGAGCTGAAGACGCCCGAGACAAAGCCGAGCCCCATGGCTGTGAGCGGGATGCGGAGAGTCTCTGGATCAAATCTTGGCGGGGGAGAAAGCAGAGCTGCTGCTGCTGATGACGACGTAGACTCTAGCTCAGTAGAGCCCAGCATTGATGATGAGGATCGAAAGTGGTCCGAGGGTGAAGATGAGTCGGCATGTTGACTGAGTGAAGGTGGGGATGTGATGAGATGGTGGCTTGGCTGAGCAAGTGAGCCTGTGTGCGAACTTGATGGTTGCGGGGCCAGACTGGAGCCTTGCGCAGGAGAGGAAGCCGAGCCGCTACCTGAGCCCGAGCTTGAGAACGGCCACATCGTTGGGCAGGCCGCTCGCAGTGCTGACGATTGCCAGAGGATAGCGATGAAGGATTGCTTTGACCAGTAGTGTGTCCTGGTCAAGTGTTGGACTCTCGCCTCAAGAAGATCTCGTCAATATGTACCAAGGCATGCAAGTCACGTGAGTGAGACACGAACTTGAAGTGTGCATTGCCCGCAACAAGAAGAACACCTCTCAAGCAACGATCAGCATCCCGAGTCCGCCGCGTGTTGCGTATCGACGCGTCTTCGATAGCCCACAGCCACGCTCGCGCAACCTAGGACCATACTGGGAATACGATGGGTAGAACGCTCGAGCTTCCCAACGGGAGCGCTGGAGCTGCGGGAGGAGCAGCTCAGCCTCCAGAGCCATCCTCGTCTTCGTCCACGTACTCGCTGCCTGCACGCGGCATCTGGCAGGGCGACTGGGCGACCGATGCCAAACTCAAGGTCAGTCCTGTTCCCCGTCTGCCCTCATCTGAATGCGGACTCTGGACTGACACTGTGACTTCGTGCCGCCGTGTCTGCTCTCTCTAGCTCGTGAGCGACAGCTACATCAACTTCATCTCAGTGCCCAAGGTTCTCGCAATTGCGCAACAGGAAGCACTTGCTCCGCAGCAATTGGAACTGTGAGTCCCCCTGTCGCCGCGTGCCTAATAACTTTACCCGTCGTTGTCTGACACTTGCTGTCGATGGCCGATCGATTGCACCTTCCTCCAGAGGAGCATCAACCGAGGTCATGCAATGCGCGCACAGAATCAGCCGATTGTATCGCAAGCGGCTGGGCGAGTACATTGCTGCAGCTGAAGCAAGTGTACGTTGCGCTTCCAAGATATTGGTTCATCAAACTCTCTGCACAGTCTGACATCTCATCATACCTCTACCAGTCTTTAAACCAGGATCCTGACGCAGCCACCTTTCAGCAGAGCGCCGACCTGCCTCTTGCGCACGACATGCGCTCAATCTTGCACTTGGCAGAGACGTTCTATCTGCCTGCCGATGGACTGGGAGATGGCGTGGTGGGCGAGGCTCTGATTCATTGGCTCAATCACTCAAAGCCGGGTCCTGCCAACGACATTGCTGAGGACTTCATGACGGCCGCAACTCCCTACTACAACCAGGAATTCCTACCTTTCATCAACAAGTGAGTGTGCGCTCCTGCTTCCCAAAAATGGATCGACATCGAGCTCAACTCGTCGTCTCCCCACACAGATGCATCCTCCGCGGCTCGTTCGCCATCGCTGCCACATTGCTAACCAAATTCGAGGACCACCACCCAATCGTCCAGCAGCTCGCAGCAGAAACTGCTCAGCTGATCACGACCATCCCGCGCTCCTCCACCTACGCTGACGCGCGCCAATTTTTGAGTCAACGACAAAAATGGACAGAGCGGGCCAAGGTCCTGAAATCCTCGTTACAGGCCGAGTTTGACGACTTTGAGGCTGATCGCGCAAGGGACGGGAACGAGAGCGAAGGAAGTGATGAGCGGCTTGATCTGGAGGTCGGATTCACCATCCTCCTGGAGACGCTTGCCGGTGGCTCGGACCGGATCTTGGATGGAAGTGATAGTTGGCAGGAAGCCCTTGCGGCGTGGGGCCTGTTGGTACAGCCGGGCATGACGCGCGAAGATGTACCGTGAGTCAAAGCTGAGCATCCCCTTTCCTACAGAAAGATATGAGTGCTGACACTTCTGCTCTTATGGACTTCCAGATACATTGTTTCGACAATCTTCGAGAGGTGCGCCGTGACAGACAGCACGGCCGATGAAGTCCAGGCTGCCCTTGCTCGCGGCGAACCAGCTCAGGTAAACAGCAGAAGTCACTGCATTGGATCCATTGAAAGATGTACTGATCTTGTGTGGTACTTTCCTCAGGCTGCTGTGCTTACACGGAAAGTCGACCCTTGGCTCGCTGCGCACTTGATCGATCTCTTCGACCGTGTCGGCCTGCTACTGCCTGTTGGCGACGGGGATGCTACTACAGAGTATGTACGCATGGTCAGATTACCTTTACATCTTCCATTGCTGACTGCTTTCTCCTCGCGTCACAGAGTCCCAACAAGTTTGCGCGACGAGGCTACCATGGCATACGCAGAGATGATACTGGAAGACCAAGGCCTCTGGAGGGTGGCTATCGACTACTTCTCTCTCGCTGGCCGGCCCGGTTATCTCCGCCTGCGTGAAGTCCTGCTCTCCGTGCCGCTGACTGACGAGGAAGAAGAGGCTCTTGCGGGGCCCTTCAAAGGAGCGAGCAAGGATAAAGGCAAAGGCAAGGACCGCGCCAAGCTGCAAGGCGAAGGGCTTCAGAAGAAGATCCGGGACGCGAACCAAGCTCATCAGAAAACGATGAAGCGGATCCGTGCTCTGAACGCATCGGCGACTGGAGGTACCGTCTTGGGCGGGGCGGAGGACGCGGAAGACGAAGAAGAGCTCGATGGTGCGGATGAGGACATGGATGGCTTGGAGTCGGAGACACAGTACTCGTTAGATCCAAACGTCATGGCTGCTCGCAAGGAGCGGAAGCGGAGGAGAATAGAGCGCGAGAAGGAGATTGCGAAGAGGAGCGTGGAGGTTCAACGGGTTGAGGATGTGCTGGAAGTGTGTCAGGATCACGGTTTGGTTCTAGAGGCGAGGGCAGTGTGTCTCGTGAGTTGACCTGATGGGATTGTACTAGGCTAACCCCACGCTAATAGCTGTTCGGCAACCTCTGACAATTTCTGATTGATCTTGACAGAAAATGGCAGACGCGATGCTCAGCCAACAAAGATATAACATCGCTCTTGAATACAGCGCGCGGGCCCAGGATGAACGACAAGTCGGGCGAATCGCAGACTTCCTGATCGATCAATACGGTGTGCTGGACAGCGCGTCCTGGCTCGAGCTAGTGGACCAGATCCCACCATCGTTGATGAGCGGCAACGCTGTGGCTCCGGGTCCACCCGGCGCTCCTGCAGAGGGAGACGAGGATGACGAGGACTGGGAAGCCTCGTTAGACGAGATGGAGCTCGATCAATCCGAGCTGGACCCAATGGCCAAACCGCGGAAAACGCGACCTCGGCTCGCGTTTGGCCAAGGTCTGCCCGTCGACTCGCCTCGGCTGCGCTTCCTCGCCAAATATCGACAATTCCATCGGCTCTACGCAGAGGGCTACCTGCTTGAAGCTGCACAAATACTGGTGGAGGTCCTCTCTGGTCGTTTGGCGCCGGCTCGATTCTGGGCGTTCCTGCTGTTGGATGCACTTCCTCTTCTCGATGGTGAGTTCTATATTTGTAGAGCTGGCAATCAATGTCCACGACGAATCTCACCGGGTTCCGCTTCCTCTCATGCCTGTGCAGCCAAGGATGTCTGCTTCAGCGCCGACGACACGTTCGAGTTGATGCGACACCTCGACCTGATTTGCACGGCAGCCACACGAAACCCGATCGAGGCCAAGCTCTACTTTGGCACGCTGAGTCGCTCACTGCAGGTCTCGGGAACGGTAAACCTGGGTGGGCAGCAGAGCAAGAGGACGAATGATGGGGCGAGCGAAAAAAGCACGCCGTCTGGGCAGGACAGGTTGGCAATCTTGAGTGGGCCACCCGTGGATGTTGAGGCGGCTCTGGCGCGGATGAGCGTGGTCCGCCTACTTCTTACACAGCAGCTTTGTCGCAATACTGTCTAGCCGTATTCTGAATACGATCAAACACTTGCATGCAAGTCTAGCATCAATCTGAGGAATGCTTAAGATCCTCCTTCTGTCCGGGTGCCCATCCTGGATGTGCTCGATGCTATCGGAGCCTTTTGAAGATGACCCAACAGGTGCGTCATCAACGAGATCAACACTTGACTCTCACCACAACAGAAGCGCACTGTGAAAGATGAATGCACTCAGGAATACACGCCCAGCCCACTTGCTGCGGTCCATCGAATCCAGCGCACCCCAGATGCAGGCCAACGCTCGCGCAGTCCATCATCTCTCACGCCTGCCAAGGACGAGCGCGGGGTCAGCAGCCACACGTAGCATAACCGCAGAAATGATGAGGATACCAGCGCGAACTGTGCTGCACAGCGCATTTCCTGCTCTGGCCATGAGCAGGAGCAGCACCGACCAAGCCGATAGACTATCACAGATCAACCTCAGGACGTCCTCGTTCCACTCCAGTGCGGCTCAGCCTTATCATTTCGACACGCACCACTTCGTGAGGAGGCTGAAGGAGTCGGGCATGGAGGCTGCACAGGCAGAGGCGCTGGTGGAAGCCCTTGCGGACGTCATCGATGAGAGTATTCGGAACCTCAGCGACGGCATGGTCGCCAGGGAGGAGGGTGAGAAGTGGAGATATACGCAAAAGGTGAGCTTGGGATTCAAGCATTCCCCCCCTTAGCTAGTAGCCCCCCAAGGTGTAGCAGCACCATGGCTGACACGTCAGATTGTGCGCGACAGGTCGACTTCGCCAGGCTCAAGTCAGAGATCCAGCTGCTGGAGCGGAATGATTTCATCTTGATGAAGACGGAGAACGAACGTCTAATGGCCGACGTGGAAAAGCTGAAGCAACGGTTACGCGAAGAAATTACACGGACAACTGCAGGTGTACGATTGGATCTGAATCTAGAAAAGGGTCAGTAGCGTATGGGTTCATTTTCTGTCCTGTAGAGTCATCATGGAAGGCTCACCGCCTCTCGACTTTCTCTACAGGTCGCATCAGGGACGAATCATCGGTGCATGCGTTGAAGATCAAAGAGGTTGACACTCGGATCGAATCCGAAATCGCTGGCTTGAGAACAAGCATTCAGAGTGCCAAGTTCAACGTCCTCCAGGTAAGAGATCCAGCATCTCAGCTCCTGTCAGCCAACCATGCGACTGATCCCAGAAAATCATTCTTCGCAGTACCTCGTCGGTGTGGCCACTGGTGCTGGAGCTCTACTTCTTGCATACCTCCGCATGTTCAGGTGATAACATCGGTCAATCCACATTCATACAATCAATCCGGCGCATGTGTCCTGCCGCCACTGTACAGGCTGACTGCGACGAAAAGCGGACGGTGTCCCACCGCATAAACCATCGATCCGTTCTTGCGAAATGAGAAGCTGACCCTTTGTCAATGAAGAATCACTCGAGAAAATCCTCGCATCCTGCACAGGTTTATCATGCGCCTTGTGCCTCTTAGCCCTCTTGCCTGAAATTGCTCTCCTCGAGACCTCAAAATGGACTCCGGAGCGACTACCTACGTGCTGAGTCCTGCTCAGCAACCATCTAGCGCTCCAACACCTCCCTGGATGAAACGAGCTGGTGACAGACTCCAAGCTGCCTATCAAGATTATCTTGAGGAGTGCAAAGAACACAACGTCGACGTTAAGCCGTTCGACATCGCTTTTCGACTTGTTGCCAATCTTCATCCAGCTGTCCCTTACGAACTCCGACCAATTCAGGCCGCAAAGCCTCTACCTGGCGCTAAAGATTCCAAAGCAACAACGCTCAACAGCCCTCCGAGTTTGCCACACGATGCCGCTTCCGACGCCGGTGCAGGCCCGTCAAGCAGGAGCAGGACGCTGCGCAGCTTCAGCAGACGCGACTCGCACTCGTCTGGGCTGAGTTGGAAAGCAGCGCGATGGCCGAAAGGCGACCCGATAAAGCACCCCGGCTCACCTTCGAATGCTTGAAGCGTCACACCACCACACCCATACATCGCGGGCCCGTCTACCTTACAACCCTTCCTGGTCTGGTCTCCTACTGTCTCAACTTGCGGCACACCATTTCTGCCGGACTGTTGAATCTGACTAGCTCTGGCCAAGGTTGCGAGATTGATGTAGTTGTGAGCTTTGAAGAACTGCAAGAATTACACGAGGGGTAACGTCTGGGGTTGAGAGGATTGAAACAGAAGTGTGCGGTAACAGAAACAGCGTGAGGTGGCAACCTGCATTCCAGAAAGGGAGAAGTGATGGAGATTTCAAAGCGCTGCGGGTTCATGGAGGCCTGGGCAATTTGAGTTGAAGAAGTCCTAGTTGGACTTTGAGAGACATCAGCGTCTTCGCTCCCGGCTCTGCTTGGCCGCTTCCAACATTGCGAGGCTCGCCGCACTCCCGCTGAGCGAGAAAGAGCCTGCGCTTACACCATCCCCACGCCCACCCGTTGCCCCTGACCCTGCGCCTGCGACCTGCCCGGGAGATCCAAGTTTGTTGGCAGGTGCCTTTGCGCTCGTCGGACTCAGAGACGGCGATCCGTTCGGCCAAGGCTGCCCATTGGATGAAGTCTCGGAGACAGTTCGATGCAAGGTGGGTTTCGCCGCGCTGCTTCCGGCAGTTGCAGACGGAGAACGCGCCTTCGAAGGGGACGTCAGTCCATTGCCCGGAGCGATGGCCGTCCTGAAAGATTCCGAAGTTCCCGTGCTAGAGCTGGGAGAATGCTGAGTGTACCTGGAAGTAGCACCCGAAGACGGGAGTCGATCTCCATCTTGACCATGTTGCATGATGTTGTCTTCCAAGCTCGTGGACCTCTGCATGCCGTACGGCACATTGGATGGCGGCGACAGTGGTCGCTTCGAGTAGGGAATCTGTGCCGTCTGCATTCTTCGCGCTGACGTTGGTGGAGAGCGTTGCTGCTCTGGAGAACGACTTTGCGGTTGATATCCAGTATTGGTCCAGCCAGCCTCAGAGGGTCCACCCTGAACGCGCTCCACTGGGTCACTGCTCCGATCGCGCTTGGCGCTCGAGCCTCCGCTCAACGTCCAACCATCAAGAGCTTGCAGCGACGGCGAAGACTGAGTAGGTTCGCTCCGTCGCTCGTGGCCAGCAGGGCTGCGACTACGCCGAGAAGGCGGAGAATTTGCAGTGGTAGGCGTAGTCAATGGCGATGCCGTAGGGTTCAGCATCTCCGACGGAGACGCTCCACCCAAATGCATCGGAGAAGCTCCCATCGTGTTGGGTGACGGCGTATTGGAGTAGCTATTCGTCCAGCCACGCTCAGCAGATGTCGTTACTGCTGGGACAATAGGGGCCCGGCTGACCTCGCGAGTCCATTCGTGAGTCGTTTCCCCAAACGCACTGGCGAGCCTGCTGCGACTGTCTTTATTACCACTGTTCTCAGCTGTCGACCATGCCTGGCCCTCTCTGGGCTCTGTCGAGCTGGACGGGGGAGAGCTGTCGTTCTTGAGATAGTCGAGCGTGACACCACCGTACACATCCATATCTCCATCATCCTGCACCCAGCCGTCCGTTGCGTTTCGGCCCACGACATCGCCCACAGGAGCAGCAGCAGTGGCGGCGGCGGGGTAGCTCTGACCGTACGCCGGGCTGGAAGCTGAACCAGAGGAATGAGGTTGCATGCCTGAATATTCTTGCAGATTCGATGTGGAGGCGTTGTATGCAGGCTGGGAGCCAGTGTCGCGAGGATCCAGAACTTGGCCAACCGCAAACCCGCCCTGCCTCACCATCCCGCCGAACCCGTCAGAGGAGTTCACATGCATATCCTGCTGCGTTTGCGGTCCTGATGGTTGCTGCTGGTGTCGCTGCTGTGCCTGCTTTTGTTGGTGCTGCTGCTGTTGGAAATGCTGAACATCCCGTTGTAATGCCATGTCGTCAGAAATTTGACGATGCTGCATGCCATAACCAGCCGCAGGTATTGGCATCTCTGCAGCCCTGGCTCCGGGTGGGGCTCGGTTCGCTTTCACGAGAGGTCCCCTCTTGCCCTTGGCCGGCCGGCTGCCAGCGCCTTGTGCCTGAACCTGAGCCGGCTGCAGCTGTTGTGGCTGGAACGTCGCGCTAGGATCAATGGCAGGAATTCCGTTTGTGTCCATCGCACTGGAACCAACCACGCCATTGGGCTGTAGTGCTCCGGCCACGTGCGGGACAGTGATATCGCCGTTTGGTTCTGCTCCGACTTCTGAGGATACGAGATGGCTCCCTCCCACTCCGCCTTGAGGCACACCAGTGCCTGCGCCAGCATACTGTGGGGCTAGAGCCCCAGGGCTCGAGCCTACAGACGGCTGTTGGACGTGTTGTGAAGGCAGGAGACCTTGTTGCAATTGTGCTGTTTGCGCCGGAGATGTCTGCCTCGCGGGGCCATCTGCTCCATCAACGACAGATGGCGAGGCCTGTTGTTGTTGAGCAGCCGTTTGACCAGCTTGCTGCTGCGCTTGTTGCTGTTGTTGCTGTTGTTGCGATTGTTGTTGTTGTTGTTGTTGCTGCTGCTGCTGCAGTCTTTGCTGCTGTTGTGCCTGCTGATTTTTGTTGATGATCGAGAGATACCAGAACATGAGGTTGGAAATCAAGACTTGCTCGTACAAGGGTCGACGCGGATTGGCCAGCTTGATGTGGCTCAACCTGTACACGGCGCGCTCGATGTGGATTGGGTAGCGATTCGGACCCATTGTCAGCAGTCCCTGAGCCTGTCGATCCAGGAGACTTCCAGCAGTTATCTGCCCCGCGCCGAAGGGGACCTTCTGCACCGTTCCAGTCCCATAAGCTTGTGGGCTACCACCGTCCTCGTTGTTCTTCTTCTTGCTGAAAAGATTCGACAAGAAGCCCGATGACTCGCCGTCCTTTTCCTTCTTCTTGTTTGCACGCTCCTCTTCATCTTTGCCCAAACCAAACCACGACAGCCCAAAACTGCCCTTCTTTTCCTTTTCTTTAGTCTTTCCGAGAGGTGTTGCGACGCCAGGAAGGGGTGCGGTCTGGCTTCGCTCAGAGGGCGTTAGCTGCTGCGTAAACTGAGGCGGAATCGCTGCGCCTGAAGGAGCATTTACGGGAATCGAGGCGACATATGGACTCTGGACGGAGGGAGATTTCTCGAATGGAGGCGTGGACGGTACGCGTTGCACCATGACAGGAGTCATCCTGCCAGATCGACCGGAAGGTTCCGATTGAGGCCATCCCATTTCATTCGATCCATAGGCGGGTTCGGCTTGAGTGTCGGTCCCTTCTGGAGATGTAGAATCTGGCACGGGAACGATTCGCGCGTTCACAAATGCTTCTGGAGTGAGTTGAATCGGGATTGACGAAGAGGACTGAGATGAAGAATGGGCATGGTGAGGTTGTTGGCTGTACGGTTGCTGATATTGATGATTGTCCGATCGCGGTATATCGAAGTAGCTTTGTGCAACCGATGCAGCCGTCGGCGTCATAGGTGGACTTTTCCTTGGCAGGCTCGAAGCACCAAGCTCTCGCTCACTCTCCGGCAAGCTTGTTACACTGGAGCGTTGTGTTTCCGAGTCGCTCAAGAACGAGTCGCGCGAGTACGCATCCAGAATCTCGTCCGTTTGCTCATCGGAGACAGCGCCGGACCGCCGCTCTAGGTCTCCTGTCGAGGATTGCATTTCAGTCTCATCGCTGCTCGACACCTCGGTTGGAGGCTCGGAGACGTTGCTGGGCGTCCTTTCAAGCACAGCCAGAGCAACATCCGCAAAGTCCATCCTTCGTTGGCCATCAGTGGATCCCGCATCCAATGACCCTTGGCCCGCCCGTCTTCTGCTCGCTCCTGGGCGCCCATCGCTCGAAAGCGAAGCCTTTCGAACTTTGGTTCTTGCAGCTCGGCGCAAGATCTGTCCTGGTAGTGGCACGATGATCGGCGCGTCAGCCTCATCGATTTGTTGTGAAGGATCTTGCACGTCAGCCGCGGTGCCTGCATTTGAGAGAAATTGTTGAGTACAAAGCAGCAATAAATGCGCGTTTTAGGAGGTGCTTACCAGATGGTCCAATGTCAAGGCTCAGATTCCTTCTGAGCACGTTCCTGACTCGCGCAGCATCATGACTGCTTGTTGTTTCTTCCGCGATCTGCTCCAGCTGCTGTAGCTCCTCGAGCGTCAGCGGCGGCTTCTGCATACCTGGTCGACCTTCGTCCTCTGCGGTATCGTTTTCTGGCTGATACTGGCGCCTAAGTGTGCTGCCTCGCCGGGTCAAGCTGGTGGAGCGGGAGAGCAGGTCCGAAGAAGGGCCAGCGGAGGTGGACGAGTCTGTCTGATGCCGGAGCGCAGCGACACGGTCGGAGAGGCTCATCTCTGTACCTTCGCCCGCATGTGTCGGAGAGGAAGGTGACGTAGGACTGTGGGCAGCACCGGCGGAATGTTTCGCGTCGCGAACCGCTCTGGCGGCATGTTCACTGAGAAATTGACGAAAGTCTGCTGGCGAGATCTCAGGGTGCATGGAGGCAGGCACCCAAAAGAGATGGGCGGGATCCGTCGAGAGGGGCTTGTCGGAGGCATCTGCTGGAGGCTTTCTCGCCGCCGGGCTGGCTCCCTGTTGACTCGCTCCTGGACCTCGCCTCCTCGCTGTGAATTGCTGTCGGGACGAGCGAGAAGCAGAAAGATCACCACGACTGGGTTGAGCTTCATCGTGTGCTACAGAGCCGGTGCCCATTTGTGCGCGCGGTCCATCATCTCGCAGATCGACTCGCTCGCCGAACTGCCCGTTGAGCGCATCATGCGAAGCACTTGCGTTGTTATGCGCTGGGGCGATGTCAGGCAGATCTGGATCAATCACAGGTCTGTGAACTGAGATGCGCCGTTGCGCACGAAGCGCCTCGACTTCCCGAGCAAATTCGGAGTCGCTGATCGTATCGGTCTCCATGGCATTCGTTGCTTGCTTGAATCTGACCAGGTCTGAGGTCTTGGGATTCAGGCGTTTCGCTAGATCGCAAATGCTGCTCCTACCGGAACGAGCGGTGTGAGACTATGATCAAGTAGGAAGAATCCAGTCTTTCCAGCTGCAAATGTTCGATGCCTCGCTGGTCTCCTCCGGCTGTATGCTGTGACTGTCGGAATATATGCTCTATCCGACACGGATATCGTCGCAGACGAAGCACTGGCTTTGTTCACCTTGTTTTCGTGGAGCGAGAAAGACCGATGATGGGTGGGCAGATGATCCGCAGCATACAGCAGGTTGCGGAGTAAAGTGAAGGAACGAGGGAGAGGATGTCAGACATTCGAATCATCAGCATACGAAGAAGCAGATTGGGCGTAAGCTCACCCCGTTCCCAAGGTCTGTTAGACTGCTGGGGATCCCTTTTCTCGTGCGGTGGACGTGGTCTATTCCAGGGCTCCAGTCGCTAGGGCCGACCAGGGCGTCAGAGGGGGTCCGAGTCGAAGCAAGCTCCAGTAAAGGGATGGCGCCGGCGGAGATAGAGGCCGCGGCTGCGCGTCGAACGGGGTGAGGTGGGCACCAAAACTGTCCCTTGAGCAGCACGTCCAGATCCGGGTGAGGAAAGCCAAGGATAGAGAGGGCCAAGGCAAGGAGGATGAGGAGGAGGAGGGATGCAAAGGATGGTCAATGGTCACTCTCACTCCAGTTTGTCTCCTCACTGCTCTGCTCTCTGCCGCACTCCCGCCGTCTGGATTATGTATGTCTTTGTAACTCGGACTCGTCCTAAAGACTCAGCTGCAGCATGCCAAGATCCGGGTCATGACCCAGGGAAGCAACTGTTCCCATGCTGTGAACCAGACCTCTCAGACCCGCTGAGAGCCCGCATGAGACCCCTGCTGCATGATCGCCTGATTAAAATTATTCACTGATGAATCTGCTTTGTTAGAGCACACCGTCTTCCAGTAAGCAGCGATGGCGTGGGTGGCTAGCGTGGCCTCAGAGATCACCCGTGAGGAAAGAGGCTACGTATGGACGTCGCTTACGACGGAGGAAATGACATCGTGGTCGTCTTCACGTCTCGATTGACAGCACTGCATGAAGCAGAGGTGAGTCCCATCGAGTATCACCGCTTGGCGGCTGGCGCTCAACGAATTACGCAGCCACCTTTCCAACTCAGGGCAGCCACACACAGATTCGGGGATAGGAAACGTATCGTAGATTGGAAAGAGAGCGTACACGATGGATGAGGAACAGTCTCGTGGACGGGCTCGAGACGTCAGAGAGCTTTTTGGTAATGCTGGGGGGAAGGTGGGGAAACAAGGATGGGCAAAAGATTGACACAAGGGATGCCGACGCTACCTATCATGCAATAGCACCAATGATGAGCTCTACAGCGGCCGCATCATCGGCCCGAACCGAAAGTTCCATGTTGACACCCTCGCCTTCCTCGAAGGTCATCCTGCATCTCGCCAGCACCGCTGCTCCCTTGGCACCCTTGCCCGATCCTCCGCCCGCAACCGTGCCGGAAAGCTGCAAAGTATGCACCGAAGCCGACATCGGCAACTCGCTTCCGCCCAGAGGCTGCAATCCAAGCAGTTCCACAAGTGTCGAGCAGGCCGTTTTCAGACTGTCCAGTGCCGTCAATGCAAACGTCTCCGTGGCTTCTGGCTTGCCTTCCTTCTCGAACTTGTCCCACTCCTGGTTGAAGTTTGCATACCGCGGCACAACGTAGTCGGCCACTCCAAGCTCGAGATCTTCTGTCTGGTATTCGTCGTCATATCCCTCCTCTTCGGGCTCGCCGCTCGACGGATCCACCTCCTTCGATACGAACCGGAGGGTGTTTTGCAAAGCGCCGATTGGGAACGAGCTCGGACCGTCGATTCGGGTGAAGGAGACGTAGACAACGCCAGTGGGGTTGGAGGCAGAGATCGAAGGAATGGTAAGAATAAAGTCTTCCTCCAGTCCTATATCTGCCGTGCCTCCGACCACAACCGCAACATTCTCCAGGACTGTATCTGGCACAGTGTTGCTGACATTGTACTGTAGAGAGGTGCATCATGCATCAGTCTAATGCTCATCAACATACCTTTAAATACGGCACTTACCTGGAATACAATATGCTCGGCAAAGACGTGCTTGATGGCGCTGACGACATATTCGGTCTCCCTCTCTGTGAGCTCGACTGGAGTTTCTGAAGACTTGAGTAGAGGGCCATAGCCCGACATCTGTGGAATGGCAGCCAGCTCGTCGGCATATCTTCCGCTGCCACCAATGCCACCAGCTCCATTTGAGCCGCTTCCGACATCGGCACCATGACCCACGCCGCCGGATGGACCGGCCGCAGCGCTGCCACCGGCAAGAACACTCTTTGAGTTGTCCGCAGCCATCGCCACATTTGCCGTCGCTTCGCTCTTGGCCCGCAATGCCTCCAGTTGCGCCTCTTCACGAGTGATCTTGGGCACCTCCGTAATGTCAAAGGGTGCGTCTGCTTGGGTAGGCTCGGCAACATAGGTCGACAGACTGGCCTCCAAGGCGCGGAGCTGGTAGGTCTCGTCATTCTGTACCAATCGAGTCGCAAGCTTGTCCTCGCCCAGAATCCGAAGGTACATTGCCGCACGGTCCCGCACTTCGTCATCGACGTCGTCCAGGCAACGCTCCAGTAGCACCTTGATCCTGGCGTTCAGCGACTTGTCCTCAATTCCGAACTTGGCCAGACTCGCTACCGCGGCCGCGCGAACGATTGCATTCTCAAGAATGACGCGGTTGTAGATGTAACGGATGTACTTGTGGGGCTGCGCCATCTTGGGCCCCTCCACGCCGAGCAGGTGCAAGATCCGCACGCTCAATTTGGTGAATTCGCAATCCTCGATAAACTCGCAGAGGTGAGCTAGGGCAGCCTCCTTGCATTCTCCGATGAACTTGATCATGTCAAAGATGGCCTCGACCACAGCCCGCTTGAACTCGTAGCCACCCTCGTCGCGGAGCACGCTGGACAGGAAGCCGAGCATGACAACCTGCTTTGAAGGGAACTTGAGGCACAGACTGCGGATCGCATCGACAACGATGACCTTGAACTCGTCCGAGATCTCGCCCATGAATCCGCTGATCTGCTTCATGAGTCGGTCCACGCTGGCTTCGTTGCCCGTCTTGAGTAAGGTGGTGATGGCATACGTCGCGACGCTGCGGTTGGGGTCCGTAATGAGGTTCTCCATGTCAACGTTGCAGGTCTGCACAGCAGCCGGATGTGTGTGCGCAAGTTTGGCGAGCGTTCGGATTGCAGCAAATTTGAGAGTCGACTTGGGGCTGCTCAGGAACAGCTGCAGCACACCGACGGGTCGGGAAAGCTCAGCGGTGGTAATGCCACGGAGTTCGCACAATGCCCGGGCAGCCTCGTAGTTGACCATGTCGGATTTGTGTCGCAGCCAGTCCTCCAACAGAGCGCTCATCGGACCGCGCATGTTCGGGTCTTCCTCAGCCAATCGAGCAGCGAATCGGACCAGCATGCAGATGGCGTAAGGGCTGCGAAGTGCACTGGCTGTCTTTGAAGATGCGCCTCCTCCGCTACCGAGCTGTTGGATGAGCTTGCTGATGGCCATGCGGTCGCCTTGTCGGATGAGGTACAGCAGACCAAGGGCATGGTACTGGGTCGCGAACGATGTGCTGGCAATGGTGCCGGCACCTTGCTGTTGGTTGGAACCGTATCCAGCAGCACTGGCTGCGAAGCCAAGGTAGCCACCTGCACCCCCAAATCCAGCACCTCCTCCTCCAAAGGCACCGGAAGAGATCTTCGGGTTGATGGCCTCTTGCGCTTCGTTCGCCCAGCGCTTGACGACGTCACGAGAGCCGACGTGGAGATGGTACGAAGAGACCAAAGCGGCCGAGGAGATGAACGAGTTCTTGTCCACGATTGCAGTCTTGAAGAAGCGCTCGAGACCTTGCACCATGCTCGGGTCCAGCACACGGGTCAGAGCTCGGATCGCATTGGGTCGGTAGATGACTTCCGTGTTTGGTTGCATGTCCTTCAGGATCGAGGCGATGATCATGATGGTGTCGTCAGAGATGGGGGTGAGCTCCTTGATAGCCAGGTAGGTCATCTGTCGCAACGCAACATCCTTGTTCTGGAACAGCTTGGTCGCGCCGAAGAACAGGTTGGTGCCTTCTTGTCGAGAGAAGGACTCGCCTCCGTACAGCAGGTAGAGCAGTTTGGTGAGGAGAATGCGGCATCGTCGAGGTGAGATCGGGCTCTCGTTGAAGACCCGAGCCTCTTGAATGACGGAGCTCTGACACGCATCAATACGAACAGGAGATGTGTCAGTGCATGCAGGAGCAGCAAGTTGAGGAAGGTATCCTCGCTCACCTTGTCCTGACCGAGCCCCACACCCGTCTCCTCGTCTTTCTTGAACGACATTTCGGGCAGACGAGTAGCCTCAAGCAGCTCGATTCGCGGCGGATTCAGTCTGTAGTCCGGATCTCTAGCTGAGAAGCTGGTGAGAAGTCGGCGTTGTCTCGATGCAAGGAAGAATGGAACGCATCGGAGGTGTCTGTGCTTTGGGCGCTCTGTTGCTGCCTTCCACGACCGCCTTCTTGGTCACGTGGCACAAGATCGTCAGCGCCATCACCAACTCGCAGCCAAATGCGTTCATACAACCGCAGACAATAGTCTCGCATCATCATCAGGTTTACATTGCAAAGTGACAGCTGTGAGCTGTACTCAAGTACTACAATTTCAAGATCTGGGGTGTTGAGGGAGGATCACATCGGCCAAAGCCAGACGCCGATCCAACGGTGTCTGACTCAGGAATCAAGTCTATACCAAGAACATCGGTCAGTACATCTATGAATTGATCTAGTCTTCCTGTCACCTCGACGCGTTCACACTCACTCGGAGACACATTCCCACTTTCCCTTCAAGTTCTCCTTCCAGAGGGTGACCTTGCCATCTCCGCAGCTGACGGCGAGCACATTGCCGCTTACACTCCAGCTCAAGCGCCATACTGTGTCCGGGAATTTGGAAGCACCCTCCTTGTCCGTTGCTGCCGACGCTGAGTTGGGGTTCAGAGGCGTGCTGATCCAGGGTGAGGAGGGTCCATCTTGAGTCCAGATCAATACAGTCCGATCTTGCGACGCGCTGGCGAGGTACGTCCTGGGTAGGCCAATGTTGGGTGCGAAGGCAACATCTCGAACCCAATCAGTGTGACCTTGTAAGGTCTCGATCTGTACGTATTGCGCAACGTCGTTCCTGAGAGTCGATGGATCAGGGCTCAGTTTTGCCCCATGAATGTAGAGCCGGAGAATCTCACTTACTTGTATTCCCAGATCTTGACCAGCGAGTCACCGCCAGCAGTTGCGAAGCGTCGTACATATTGCTCCGCGTTTGTGTCGGCGCCGGTCTCTCCAGGTCGTTGTTGTACAGGCTGTTGAGCAGAGATCAGCGAGCCGGGAGGGGTGGCAGGTGCCCAAGACACGGCATTGCATCCAGAGGGGTGTGCCTTGACCTTGTGGACCGCCCAGGACCCGTCATCTGCAAGAAATGCATACATTCAGCTCGAGTGCTTTCGTACTTGGGACCAGTGTGCGCATACCTTTGAAAGTCGCAACTGACACGGATCCGTCCGAAGATGCGCACGCCAGGTTAGCGCCAAGCTCATGAGGCGCCCAAGAAATGGAGTTCACTAATTCGAAGACAATGATGTAAGCGCTTCTGGTCACTTTGACACGCAGCAAGGGCACACATGCAGTCATTCTCACCTGAAGCGTCGTGTACCTTGTGCTCCTTGATCTGTGTCCATCCGCCAGCTTCCGCCGATTGCCCGTAGCCCTGTGCTCCATAACCGCCAGCGCTTTGACCTGCAGCGCCGTTGTCTTTCCAGATGAGCACCTTGCCGTCGTACGAGCAGGACGCCAAGATAGGGCCGAACTTGGGGTGTGCCCAGGCAACCTGCCACACGGGTCCCTCATGCCCGCGCAATGTAGCTCGCTGCGTCCCGACTGCGCCATCTACGACATCAAACACCTTGATTGTCCGGTCGGACGAGCATGTTGCCAGCCGCTTGCCGTAGAAGTCGAGCTGCGTATCATGCTGTTAGGAGATGTCAGTCAAAGAAGCTGCATCACCTTGGGGATTCATGTCAAGCAAGCGTGGGCACCTACAATCATGTCCTCGTGAGAGGTCTCGATTGAGCGGGGTTCATCCGCGGTTACACGTGCTGCAGATGCCGTGGGAGCCTACAGAAAAGCCATTGTCAGCTCGCCTTGTCTCGCAGCGCCTGTCCATCCCGCTCGGGCATGTTCGACTCACCATGTTGATTTGAAGATGGGATCGTCTCTTCCAAGCTTGTTTCAAGTCACCAGCACTATGGGAAATGCCAAGCTGATCAAGGCGCGGTCCTCAGTTGGGAGGAAAGAAGCTTCCAGTCTGACCTGTTCGGAATGAAAGGGAAGCCGAGCTGATCAAGGCTGGTTCGCAGGCTGTTGTCGTCTATGTATCCAGACCTTCCAGTTTTCCAAGTCGTCCGTCGTCTGTGGATGGCCCAAGCTGGCTCGGGCGCGCGCTCCACGGGTTGGAACCTTCGTGGAATGTGTCGGACTTTCAATGGGCCGGAGCCACGTGGCAAGGGGTGTCGGGCTAATCGGTCCGGCTGCCCGGGTTGGGCCCGATCAGTCGCCGCCGGTTTCTGTCGACCTTGCGAGCCTGTCAACAGCTGCCGCATCTGGCCAACACTCAACATCAACGTCTCAACGATGTTTGCAGCCACTCGGGTCGCCAGCTGTGTATGCGGCAGGACGCCTTAAAGCCGACATGGGCGTTCGATCCCACAGGGCCCTTTGCTACGCGTCATGATCGACGAGCCAGCCTGCCATCGACTTCATTCCAAGTTGACAGTATCTTCACAGCTTTGTCTGACCCGGGCTGATCAGACGCTCAATGCTATATTCCTCGTTGATGGCCTCATACACTGACCCAGGACAGCGGCACTATGTCACGCTCACAGGCTCTATTTCTCTCTTTCTCCATCCTTTCCTTCAGTGATCCCAAAGACAGGGACCGAGTGCATGTCGACTCGTATGGATCCGACCCTTTGGCCCTATACGAGATCCAAGCAGCGAATGATCAACATCTTTCTGTTCAGTGCAGTTCCAAAAATTCCAAGACATATTCCTTATCCCTCGAAAGGGATCCGCGCAAGCGACTTCTCTCTGCCAAAGGTCGCGAAGAGAACGTTTCTGTGGCGTTCATCAATGTCCCTCCTCCAGTGGGACTGAGGAACGATGCAGGTCACCTGCGAAAACATGCTATCAACATCTTCAGCACTATCCTCTCAGGTACGGCTGCTGATGGGATGCTAAATTCTCTTCCTACTTCTGCTAGACTCCTCTCCTGCTCAGGTGCTGACACATTCCGCCGAGTTTTGAGCAGAAAGCGAGGCTGAGCTCTATTGTCAGCTTTTTGGAGCTGTAGACCGATCGTATGCTGTCTGCATATCTGACAGACTCGATCTACCCCGGTGCTGATCCGTTCATACGGTGATTCGTGCTACATGGGCTCATCTTGGCGCTGACCATCGAACGCAGTCAATTCTCCCTGCAGTTGCGGTCTTCCTTGGACTAGCGATGGCAAGTCCTCTGTGTGTTTCATCGGGACTGAGCCTTGTTTGTAAATCTTAAGGCGAGATTTCAGAAGGGCAAGGTCGTCGTCGATCGGCTCACCGCCACAGGCCACACTCTCTGTGAGTCGCCAATGCATTCCGCCAAAATCTCCACTCTGGCTTCGACATCTCGGAGCTGACGCAGGGTCCACAATCTGAAATTCTCCTCACTCTTGCTCAATCCGACCAGGCTCAGCCACCTGGACGCAAGCAGATCTGGCTCATTTTGATGCTGTGAAGTAAACGCAATGGCCGGCGGTGACATTTACGTTTGAGAAGCCACATCAGAGGGAAGTTCAAAAGGGCGGGCAAATGAGAGCTTCCTTCCTCCTGCAGACGTTCGAAGCTTTTCCGCCCCGCCAGCTTGCACCGTTCCTCTCAGCGCTTTTTCACACAAGATATCGGCTCTGAGCGTCTCCGTATCCGGGCTCATCATCAGTGATTGGATTGGACGACATGGACCTGGATCTGGACCCATCATCAGTGATTGGATTGGACGACATGGACCTGGATCTGGACCCGTCGCAGGTTCTGGAGGCAATCCTTACGATGCAAATGTTCCCTTTGCAAGACGGTATCAGCAATCCACCCGCACTAGGAACGGCTCAAGCTCGTAACAATCTTGTCGAGGGTCAAGTCCAAAGCCTCCGTATCGATGTTGATCCCACACTTCCGCGCTCTGGCGATCCTGTAGTGCCGCGTGCGATGCCGGACGTGCTTGTAACGACGGAGTCAACACCAGAGCCAATCGGAATGCAGCCTCGGTCAATCGGTCGGCGCACTGAGCTGGAGATGTCTTTAATTGCGTCTTTGCAACATCAAAACCTTCAGACTCAAGTTGATCCTGCTTCAATCACCATCACCGCCGGCCTTCCGATTCCTGGCGGCTCCAGCAGTGGTTCCGAGTCAAGCGTGTCACCTGCGTCGCAGCCCGGAAGCTGCATCGACCCAAAGATGACAATAAGAAGAACAGCAACACCCTCTGGCTCAAATGGTGCGCTTTCCCCAAAAACTGTGACATCACTTCACTCGTCATCCACGAATGCTCATGCTCTCATTCTCTTCAAAGTGATTCGACGCACAGCCAAAGACGATCCAAATAAGACTATCTCACCAGCTCAAGGCAGCAGTCGACAGCGGCACACAGCACCTCACAAGAAACGTCGTGTGTCAGCGCCAAGTCGACCGGTTCGACCCAAAGCACCGACGCGGAAGAACAGTAGGCCTCCGAGAGGTCATCTGAGATACCAAGACCGCTCGTCACCATCAGCGCGAGAGAAGAGCAAGTCCCCATCGCCCGACGATTTGCCCCCTCCAACATTTTCGAAGCTGGCGTTGAAAGCCCTGGCTGAGCTCGACGACGAAATCAAGCCAATCAGATTGGTTTCGATCAGGAGCATCGATAGGTCGAAGTGCTTGACGAAGAAGCAGATCATCGGGTATGACCCTGCGGTTCCCGTCAAGGACAAATCCATCGCCTCGATCAGCTGCGCCATAGAGGACGAGAAACTGAACCCCCGTGCTCAGGCAGACTTTGTGGCCACCCGGGCTCGCTTGAACGTCAAGAGAGACTTTGTCAAGCCGCCAGAGAATGCCGTGACAAACGTGGTCAATGCTGACATGACACCCAAGCAGGCGGAAGCTGCGATCAAAACCAGTCGGGTGGCGATGCGTGAGGCAAAGCAGACCCAAGCCATGCTGATGTACGCAATGGACATGTCTCACAACCGGCCCCGTCCATCTCGAGCGGCCTTCACAATACCCCGTCACGAAAATGTCTACACCGTGCGGCTGGACAAGTCCGATGCTCCTGCTGACGGTGCAGCATTCACGCAAGCAGGATCGAATCCATCCTCGCAACCAGCTAGAGCCCCTCCGAATGTGACTGCGGGAACGTATCGAGACAATGACAGCGATATCAGTCACAGCAAAGACAGTTCTCTCAGCGACGGCAGTGCGAGCGTTTCTGGGAGCTCATTCAATTCGGGACGACTCAGCACGGGCTCCAACACTTCGTCAGATGGCAGCTTCGCATATCCTCTCTCACACACGGTCGCTCCGCCTGTGCCCGCCTACAACTTTACGATTCCAAATTTCTCTGTACTCGGTGAACTCAACACCGGCACTACAGCTGTACTGGACACTTTGTCTTCGTCTGTGCCCTTGCCCGACAACGCTGTATCAGCAGCGCCCAGCATGACCTGGGATGCTGCACTTCACCAGCATGCGGCAAACATTCTCAGCACTTTTCACATGCCTGCTTCCACACTTCCGGGCGCAGATAGCTCAATCACTTCAAGTACCAATGCAAGCTTTCCTACTGCGATACCCAACATGAATCCGGTTCAACAAAGCGCCTTTAATACATTCTCTTTCGATCAACTTTTTGCACCTTCTTCTATTTCGAATCTTCCCATCGCACACGGAACGTTCATCCCAAGCATCCAAACGGATTTCTTGCCGCCTCCACCAGCGCCGCATCCTTCTTTCGATGCTACCGGCACGAACACAGCTATTGACTTACACAATGGCATCGGTAACCCCGTCTTCCCCACCACAAGACCACGAGCGATCACGGCGACCGGCATTGAGAGACTTCTTGGAAGTGCAACCATTGCAGACCACACATGCGCTTTGCCAGAGCCGGCGATGAACCCTTGCACGCTGTATCCTCCCGGATCAGTTATCGGGCAACAAGAGTGGCTGCAGCAACAGCGTCTCGTCGGTCTCATCAATGCAGAACCCCAATTGCTGCACGGTACGACGATGAACGATATGGTCCGAGCCCCCAACGATGTCATTCAGATCAATGATGCTTCAGGCGGGCTTGGAGTCACGGCAGCGGCTCCCGGTCTCTCTGCGAACGCACTCGGTAAGCGTAAAAGTACAGAGGAAACAGAGTCGGGCGACGGGTGGACCTCTGCGTACCCTCCACCACTCCCAGGAGGGAGGGGCACCAAAAAGAGGGGCCGTCCCCGTTCTCGCTCGGACATACCACCAAAGCCAAAGATCAGCCTCAAGCCGGCCACCTCGCTTGGAAACACGTCAAGCTCAGCTCCAGAGAGCGCCGAACCGGTGGTTTATGGTCCAGAGCTTCCACCTGGTGTGAAGAAAGACGTTCCCATCGCTGCGCCTAGCGCCGTCCCGCTTCGCATCTGTGCCCCTGTTCCAAGACGTGGCGTAGGAAAGTCTTCCACTCAGTACCCCTTTGAAGGCTCAAGCTCAACAAGTGCGAATTGTCAAGACTCTGCCCAGCTTGCGCAGGCTTCAGCGAACCAGATGGCCGGTCAAACACATCTAGCTCCGCCGAATGAGGATGTCGATTCTGTTTCGACTTCAACCACACCCAGACCAACGAATCAGACACGAGTGCGGGCAGCAACTATTCCTGCGATGGGCGGCAGCTCCTTTTTCGATCTACTGGCACAGCAAGGCGGCTCTGCACAGCTTCCTGCAACCTTTCCCTCCTCCACGATGATGTCTGCCTTCGACGCGCAACCTACTTGGGTACCTGCGCACCTGACTGGTGTCCCAGGACCTTCTGCTGCCCCTGCTCTCAGCTTTGGGAACGCTTCTCAACGCGAACACATCATCCTCGAGCCGGGTGATGGTCGACGCTCCAGCACCAGCTCACTCAGTGGTCGCACTTCCACCTCGGGAGGAAGCGGCACAGCATCTTCCACGAGACCCGGCACCGGAATGACGGTAGCCTCTTCGAGTTCGACCGGATCAGGCGAGATCATGTTCGTCAACTATGGAATGGAGGATGCAAATGCACTCCGTCGAGGCGTTGCGCCGTCCGGAAATTACAAGGTTCCGCTCTCTGCGAAGAAGCGCAAGATGCCTTGAGTCACACCACATGGCGAGGCTTTCCTGATCCAAGACTCTTTCTGCAGCAAGCGGTCGCATACGTGCCCACGACAATCCAACTTCGCATTCAACATCCTACATTTCAACTCTACCCATACACGCAAATTCGTACACATCCGGACTTCATATGCCCAACACGACTTCCCAGTAGTCGAAACACATTCTCTTGTTCTTACTCATCCCACCGTTTCTCACAGCTGCCTTGATGCTTCCACCAACCCCTGGTACCATGCTGGATACCTTGTAAAGTGCTCACGACTTGTCATACCCAGTAAACCACCACATCCAACTGTACACCACCATCAACACACCCGTTTGTATTCATAAGTCTTCTAAGCTCCATCTTGGACGTGCGTGCTGGTCAAATGCATGTGTTCGACGTGTCCACCACAAATGTGCTGCGAAGGCGATCATTGTCGCATTGTCCGTGCAGAGTGAAAGGGGAGGGAAATGAATCCTGATCTGTTCTTGCCCGTTCGCTGATGCTGAGAGCAGACTCGCCAGACGTTGGCGCAGATATGTGTTGGAAGCGACTCCACCGGAACAGACTAAGTCTCGAATGGGAGGCAACCGCCCTATTCTGGCAAGATTCTCACTCGTCTCCGATTTGCTCGGCTGCCGGCGCTTGAATACGACTGCAACTCTGTCCTCGATCTGCCGCACTGCTGCTTGTTGAAATGCCTGTGCTGTGCGCTTCCGATGATTGAGGACGTCTGCGCTGTCGGTCTCGGTCGTCTTGGTACTAAAGTTGCGTTCGATGTAGCGCAGGGCAGCACTCTTTATTCCAGAACTTGCGTAATGAAGAGTGCAAGCAGAAGTCAGATAACGGCCAAAATCTGAGAGCAAAACTATTGACCTACTAGGAGAAACTCAGAGCACCTGGCGACGGAACTGGGAACACGATTGGATCCTGACCATTACTCTCTTGAGTATCTTCAGCAGCGAAATGCTCTAGCGCAGCGCCAGGATTGGTGAAGTTCGTAGCGGCTCCCCATTGAATACCAAGAGCTCTGGCAACCTTGTCGAATGCATCGCTTTGTACAAGCCAAAGTTCAGCTATGAGAGTAAGGTGTGCTTTGAAGCGCGTGGGCACATACCCAATGGAGTCGTCTGATGTTCTGGCCAGCAACTCGTAATCCAGCGGGGAACGAGCAAGAACGAGCATGGTATGGCCACCAGAGGCGAGAAGAGTGACGTAAGGGAACTCCGGCGGATCTTTCTCCGTGAGTAGAGGTGTCAAAGCATGGGCTTGAGGAAAGGAACGTTTTTCATTCAGACGGAGCACAAGATGCAGTGTTACTGGCTGGAATGACTCTTCAGACTCAAGGACTTACCGGCCATGTGATGTATGTAGATGATATGTTTGTTCCAAGTGGCTGCCAGAGTTTTCGCAGCTGTCAAGCCTACGCCCAGCGAGCTTGCCATACCTGGACCCTGCGTGACCGCGATGGCGTCTATGCCCCGTCCGTCTGGTCCGATCCCGGCCTGGGACAAAGCCTGAGCGATGGTGGTGGGCAGGTTGGCAGCATGAGAGAGTCCGGCAGTATACGGATGTATGCCACCTGTGGCAAAATGATCTTGATGTGTGACGACCTGGCTGAGTACCCGACACTGATTCGTCAAGCTGATCTTTGGCTCTTCGAGCAAGTTGGATGGCCCAGCGACGACGGCTGCACACGAATCATCACAAGAGCTGTTCGAAGGGACAGTTAGCGCAAAGTATTTGGATCAGCACAGAGCAGCACGTTGAGAAGCAGGGAAGGGAACGCAATTAGGATCCAGCCATGAGCAAGAGTGAGAAAGAGCATTCAGCCAGCGTGAACAAGCAGACAACGTAAATACATGTGTTTTCGCTACTGACGTCTCGATGCCCAGGATGACTCGCTCTCCAGCTCTGGAATGCAAGCGGCTTCGATTCGAGCCATGCACTCTGGAGCATGACCTAGTATTGCCTTGGATCGCAGGTCTCAGACGAAGGTATGGACGGGACATTGCACAATGCGGTGTTGGTGGACCTGTTCAGGATATGGAAAGTGTTGATCTTGCTGTGTGTTGGATCCGACAAGAACCCGACAAGGAGAGCATCACTCAGGCTCGCCGTCACCGCGAGTTCGAGGGTGTCGACATCTCACAAACACCAGCTCCATTCACTTGATCCTCCGGAAAGGCTGGCACTTACTACCACTCTACAATCTTGCTGCCTTTGCTAGCAAGATGCCGCGCAGTCTCCGATCATCGACGCGATCATTGCGTGCCACTGCTGGGGCCGATGCCCAAGGTAGCCCATCGGAACCTGGCCCGTCCAGATCCAGAGCCACCCGCGCCGGCGGAGATGCCCCCGAGGATGGAGCCGGTAGCAGCACTCAAGATGGCCCAGCTCGAGAACTGAGGCCCCGCCCTTCCTCCTCCAGAGTAGCATCAATCTCTACTCATCAGGACCCATCGCAGGAATCTTCCAACTCCGCAGGCAGCCGTAGCAGTCGACGCTCTACCCGGGCTTCCACAGCCACCGAATCACAGCCTGATGCAGACGAAGAGAGCATCGACAGTGCAGGCGAAGCAAGTACATCAGCTCCAGCGCAGCAAACCGTGCGGCCCAGACGCTCCCAAAGATCGATTCTTGCAGAACTTGGCGCCGGCAGCGGTAGTCGAAGCGCTGACCGCAGCAACGCCGCCGAGCCCCTCGCTTCGAGCTCTGCGACCAACCCGAACAACGCAGTTGACAGCGAATCTCGCCCTCGTAGAGTCGGACTGGAAGGCGGAGATGTGCCAAGCAGGGCAATCGATCTCGATGACCTTTTGCTCAGCTCAGACGACGATGAAGATTTCAGAGTAGTCAGCAGCCACACAAACCCAGCCCCGCCTCGTCCAACTACCTTGGAGCAGTGGGGTTTCGGCACAGGAATTTTTAACGATGCGCGGAGCTGTCAGTGCTGTGATGAAGCTGCTTACGATCGTATACAAGAAACTAACCCAAACAGTGTCCTTCAGCAGCAGGGAGTGATCATAGTGCAACAGGCTCCAATCCTGCGGACACCAGCCGAGGAAATGTCACTGTTGATATCCCACCTTTCAGAAGCCGTGGAACGTACCATATCATCGACGGCATTCCGGCGGGCCCACATAGATATCGACACCGGGAACGGGCCGTCCACTTTGCTCCTGGGACAGCGTTGGGTTCTGCCGCAGCGGAAGCGGAGGAAGCAGCTTCCCCTGAGGTATCAGTGCTTCGTCGCCTGAATTTCTACCCCTCAGCATATGCTGCCGCTGGTCGCTTTGGTGGTTCAGAGCATAGACGAATGCCAGAAAAATTCGAGGAGAAGTGGACTCACCCTCATCCAGAAACCCTGGGTTTCAGTAATTCGATTGTGGAGCCTCCCATCGAGCTGGACGCTGACCCTAATGCGGTCCCGACAGCACCACTGCCCGACACAACACCAATCTGTGCCAGGTGCCGATACGCTCTCCAGATCGGCGGAACCGGCGACAAGAAGGTCTGGGTGCTTCCGTGCGGTCACGTAATCGATGGTAAATGCGTCCGAGAACTCAGCGATCCGGAGCGAAAATTGCGTTCGGGCCCACCTGGCAAGGCGCTTCTGGATGCGCAGTCAAAGGTCAAAGACAGATCCAAGGCTGTTACAATCACAGAGCCTACGAATTCGTTGAAGCGCAGCGTGTCGCAACGGGATGACGAGGAGCCCTTACCCTCTGCTGACACCGACGAAGAGCCAAGCGCGGTCGAACCACCCTCGAAGAAGCGGCATATTGACGACCACACTTCAGCGGCTCCAAGTCGGGGCACGACGCAGGAGCCGATCGATGCAGATGTCTCATCACAGAGCTTTGAGGTGATCTACGCCAAAGTCAGCAAGAGGAAAGCGACCGTGTCTGCTGTTGATGACGATGACGAGCCAGTCGTCTCTGGAGTCAACCTGCAGCCTACACATTTCGATTGTCCGGTGGCGGACTGCAAACAGCCATGCTATCCGAAAGGAGAGCACGATCTCAGTATCATCGAACTGTTCCTCTGATCTCTCCTGCTCCGATACGGTTGCCCAGATGGACGCTCGCCGATTCTCTACCGCATACATGTACAAATTCAATCCCTTTCATTCAAATGAGCCCTCCTACTTTTCATCTGCCATGCATGCTTGTCTCTTCGAATGCATGAGGTGTTCCTTCCTATGCTGTCGCAGCTCAGAAGAGTGTCTGCTTTATGTTCGTCTGTGTTTCATCTCCCCTTTTTCCGCGTTGCAACTCACCACGACCATCGCGACTTTGGATCCGAACACCACCGACACGAAGGTCCACAAAACTGCAAACCACTTATCAACACGCTGTCAGCTCCCTTTCAGGAAGCCAACAGATCATCGACTTCCTTCAGGCCCACTGCTCGAGCAGACGTTCAAACAGCGAGCAGGTCGATTCACCAGCAGGAAGAAACGCGTCGCGTGGCTGTTGACGCGTGGGGGAATTAGAAGAAGCCGGAAACCTCATCAAACAATCCAACCGGGACGCGGCTTCCACCTCATTCCAGAACCTCGAGAGCAACGCGCGCACCCAACTGTGCAGGCTGACTATCACATACCCGGCCAACTTCCAGAGAAGCGGACTGTTGATATCCATCGTCGCGTCGTGCCTGCTCTGTCGCTGAACGGGGGATCCTCTTGCGAATTGACGTTGGGCACGGTTGAAATTACGACAACCAACACATTCAACGACGAAGACACGACTTCAGGATGCAATTCAAAGTCGGCGAGAAGGTGCTCTGCTTCCACGGTCCGCTTCTCTACGGAGCCAAGGTATGTGTGCGATTCCCTCGAGAAAGGGCCCGCCTCCTGCAGCAGCTCCTGCGTGAGCCCCGGAGCAGATTGGAAACTGACGCTCGAATCCACGCTTCTGTTCCCCGACTGAATGTCTGGGTTTCCTAACAGATTCTGAAGGCAGAGAATCGAACTGCAGATGAAGGAGCCCAGATCGAAGCGGCAGCGACGCAGGAAGGCTATGTAGTGACAACCTCTCAAGCTGGACCCTTCTACTTTGTGCATTACCAAGGCTGGAAGCAAACGTGAGTGTTCTGCTCATTCCTGCTTTCCCCTCTCCTCACCGAAGCGAGCAAGCTTGCGCAGAGATGGACGTACGCAGCTTGCTGATCCAACGCAACCTTCGTCAATGTGAATCAGATGGGACGAGTGGGTGCCGGAGACCCGTCTGATGAAGTTCAACGAGGACAACATCCAATTTTCCAAGTCATTGGTCGAGAGCTACAAGAGTGATGCCCGGGCTGCCAAGAGCAAACAGGTGGCGACCCGTGTGGACGACTCGGTCATGTCGGGAGCCGATGACAGCGTCGACGGCGGTGCCAATGGAGCGGTTGCTGGTGGAGCAGGGACACGGGGCGGAGGTGCTGATACGGGAGCGGCTGGTGGGTCCTCTGCACGCGCAGGAGCGAGGAAGGACGGCGCGGCGGCAGGAGCTGGCCACAGCAACCGTGGCGCGAAGCGCACAAGGGAGATAGCTGAGCAAGTGAGTAAAGACCACAAACAGTAGCGGGGATGGAATTGACGGATATCGATAAGATTGGGCTGGCTGAACATGATGACGGTCTCTAACCAAAAACGACAGGAGGAAGAGTATGTGAAGCGGCCAGAGATCAAGATTCCGATTCCAGAGCCTCTGAAGATCATCTTGGTGGATGACTGGGAACGCGTGACAAAGAACAGTCAGGTGAGAGCAGCTTCAACCGGAATGATCCTATTTCTTTGAAACTCGGCTCAACAAGAGACGTGGTGGCATTGTGGCATTCAGCTGGTGCAATTACCGCGGAAGCCATGCGTGCAGCAGGTGCTGGACGACTACAAGGCACATTACATCAAGCATCGCAAGGGGGCGAAGCGGACAAATGCGACGACGTTGGGCGAAGTGCTGGATGGACTGCGGCTATATTTCGACAAGTCGTTGACCCACAATCTGCTTTACCGATTTGAGCGACTGCAGTACACCGACTTCCGCAAAGCGTGGATGACGGGCCAGGAGAAGGACGGGTACAATGTGACGGGTCCGGAGTTCCAGAGCGGGTTGAAGAGCAAGACGGACGAGGAGGTTGCCAAGGAGCAGGGGAAGGGCAAGGCGAAGGAGGTCGTTGTGGGAGGGGAAGCTGGAGGCCCGGGAGGCAATGCGGCCGATGCTGCTGCTGCCAAAGCAGGCGCAGGGCAGACAGCGAACGGAGGAGGCGCAAGTGCTTCGGGAAAGGCAGCGACACCGACGCCCGGGTCTAGATCAAAGGCCACCAGTGCACTGGGTATTCCTGCTTCCTTGTCGGATGCGACGGGGACCTCGATTCGACAGCGGGAGGAGCTGATGGAACCTAGCCGGATATACGGGGCCGAGCACCTTCTCAGACTGTTTGGTGAGTGGGATGCACATCCTTTCTGGGAGGATCTCATTCAGACAAAGACATCTGATGTCAGAACGGCTGACATCTGGTTGGTCCCAACAGTGAATCTGCCAGCGCTTGTTGCGCACACCACGCTGGACTCGGAATCGATCCAAATCCTCAAGGATCATCTGAACGAGTTCATGACGTGAGTGCTCCTTTCCTACTGGAGAGAGACTGCCTGTTTCTGACGTGAAATAACTGGTTCCAACTAGGTACATGACACGAGAACGAGACCGGATCTTTGTCAAGGAATATGAGCCGGCGAGCAGCGAGTATCACCGTCTGTCTGCCATCTGATGAGGCTATCTCTCCCTCTCTCTTCCTCCGCATCTGCGACATGCGAGCTAAGCAGGAGGAGTGGGTGGAGTCCTCTGCCTCCTCGATGTTTCCGTCCAGCGTTCCTTCCGACAACACAATGTATTACATTCTGATGCGTGTTTGCTTTGGCGCGTGACTGACCATCGAGACGCTGTGTCTGTGGTCTGTTCCAATGAAGGGGGAGACCCTGGTGAGCTCGTGTCTGCCAAGACTGTCTAAACCCCATGTGGATCACCAAATCGAATTGCCAGAGTTGAGGAGAGAGAGAGAGAGAGTCGAGGCCCCATTTATGCGCGATGATGAGGGGAGACTCCACTCAAGAAGATGTGTAACCCCGTGGTGCACCCACAGACTCAGCCAGCCACGCAGCAGGCCAGAGCCGGGACGATCAACCGAAGGAAGCAAGGCGAAGCCCACCCAGATCGCAGCTTCAATCGGTGTCGGTGTGAGCACAGCACAGCTTTTGGCTAACATCATCCATTCGTAATCACCAAGGCAGAGAAGTGGATACATAGTCACGGCTAACACTGATCTCGACGACGACGACGACGACGACGACGCGTGCGAGCTCAGCAAACCCCAGCGTGCCTGCCTGCCTGTTCGCTCATAAGGGACTAGCAGAAAGAAGTGCATTTAGCTGCGGCGAGTTATTTTTCCCCCTTTGGATTTGGAACATTTTGGGCAACTCACTACTACGAGTACGAGTACTCTCTCACTGCCCTAACTCATCAACCCGATAAGTGGGTTCCCAAATCCAAACCGACCCTTGCTGCCATCCACTCTCCTTCTCTCTCTCTCTCTCTCTCTCTCTGTGTCCGTCACTGGAGAAGAGCCCTTTCCCCTCCATCTTCTGCACGCCCATCCAGACTCACTCCATTCCCCCGAAAGGAGACACACGATTCGATGTCGGCCTTGCCTGCCGATCTCGCATCAGCGGCATCCGCAACTCCAAGGTCGACCATCTCCAATTCGGCATCCACCAGCCTCGTCACTGGCGGAAACGGACCCGCTCCCATCGCCCTCGACCTCCGCCCAACATCACTGCACGAATCAGCACTATCGCCCGCCGAACATGCCGTCTTCCCCATCTGGTTAACCGCCATCAAGGCCGCCCCCAGTGGTCAACCAGGACTCTACGACGAGCAAGATGCGCTCACCTTTCTCAGAAGAGACTGTGGGGTAGATATGGAGGATGAGATCCAGATCCTCTCTCTCTTTGAGCGCACACCCAGAGGGATGACTGCCGGCCACTTGTATGCCCTCATGCGCCTCGCATCCTGGGTCAAGGCTGGCCAAACCCCTAGCCGACGACTTCTTTTCACCCAAGGTATGTCTCACAAGAAACGAACACGTCCCGCTCTCAGATGGATTCCATTCGAGCTGACAGCTTGTCAACCCCCCTGTAGCCCCTCCATTGAAGCTCAGGAAAGTTCCTCCAGTATCACCACCAAAACCAATCGCATTGAAGGCAGACGCAGCGATACCCGCAAGATACCCTACCGCCGCCCCCTTCCAAGCGTCTGCTGCCACAACATTGCAACGCAGCACCACTGCTATGGCCTCCAGCTCGCGAGATGTCCTTGGTTCCCAATCCCAGTTTGAAGCAAGGAACAAGCCTACCCCTGCACTGCCACCTGCAGCCGCACTATCCACCATCGGCCCCACCCCGGGTATCACACCTCATCCTCCGATTCCATCGGCAGCTTACACTCCCCGGCCAGGCGTGCCGTCCGTAATGCCTACCCCTGCGCCAGCACCCGTCCAGAGCGGCGTCGATGCTCTCCTCGGCTTCGATCCAGCGCCAAATCCGTTCAAGCAGGCCGCCGGCAGTGCACAGCTCAAACAACCTCAGCAGTTCCAAATAGCCCCAGCACCCCCTCCACGGCCACAACAGCCTCGCATAGTCAAGCCCACCCCCGTCGTCGCGTCAGCAGCAGGCGCTTCCAATCCTTTCCGCAGCGCGTCCATGTCGATACCCAGGTCGGCGCCCATGTATGGCGTCAGCGTGTCTGGTCAATCTGATCGTTCCAACGGCTCCGGGGCTCAAGCCACTCAAGCCGGGCAAGGACCTTTCGCAAACCCAGGCGATTACAGTTACAGTGCAGTTGCAGCCGTCGCAGCTGCTGCGCAAGCCGCTGCTGCAAACCGGCCGGCGGAGCAAGCAGAGCCTCCACTGCCACCACGCTCATCCTTCGGAGGCGGAGAGGCTGCGGCCCTCGGGCAGCTCATCCAGACTGCCGCGCCTCCTCCCCTCCCAGCACGCGTACATCCGCTCATCCAAGCTGGTCTCTATGCCAGCTCCGAAGTCCGAAAACGCAAAGAGGCTCTGCCGCCAAAGACGTTTAGCGTCATTCAATCCTCCAGGGCCGCGCCGTCCAAAGGTCAGCCTAGGCTTTTGACGGGTGAGGCAGCACCCAAGGACGTGGTAGAGATGCTACCGCCGCCGCAGCATCTGGCAAGTGCCAAGAAGCGCGCCGCAGCAGCCGCTGCTGCAGGCGGGACCACCACACCCTTCAGTCAGCGTGGTACAGAGTCTCGGCGCAGCGTCAGCGACGTGCAAGCCTTCTTACGGCGCCACTCCGAGCAAGACGCTGATGGGAACCCATTAGCGATCAGCGACCTTGGCCGGACCCGGTCGCGTGGTGCTACGAGTGGGATTGGTCCCAGTGACGATGGGGTGCCCACAGCCGTCGCAGGAGCGCATGGGGCCGCTACCGTGGTGCCGGGCTCCACATCGGGCGCAAAGACGACCTTGTTGGGCAATCCGGCCACTTATGCTCCTAAAGCATCATACGCGCATGTATCCAAGACCAAGGCAAGTCTGCCTGCTTGGTTGCGAGAGCAGGAGGAGCTCCAACGGTCGGCCTTGCTGTCGGATGATCCGGAACGACCACCGACGAACCCGCGATCACCATTTTCGGCAGCACATACTCACCACGTCCGTTCGCAGTCTACCTCACATCACACGCCTTCTTCCTCCAACGGTCATGGACGGCGCTCCTTCCATGCAACTGGTGGCAGTGCAGCCAATCGGAACAGCATGATCAGCGCGTTGGATTCGGCCGTGTTAGAGGACGGTGAAGACGAAGATGTGGATGAGGAAGAGGAAGACTTTGTAGATGCGCCCACAGCAAGACTGGATTCGGTCGCGATTGGCGGCGATGAAATATCTGAAAAGGCGCGTTCGGCTGCAACGAGCATCGAGCGGCCTCACAATCCGTTCTCGGAGCGAGCCCTGGGTAAAGGGCATCCCTCGACAACGCTCGTGACTGAGCCTGGAGGGGCAAATTTGGCGAGGCCGTTGGGCAGATCCAAGACGCTGCACGGCAAGGGCCCACCCCCTCCTCCGCCGGCTCCGCCACGCAGGAGACTAGATTCCTCTCCGGCCACCGCGATTGAGCCTCCTGACTTTGCGCCCTCTAGTCGAACAGCGCTCCCTCCGCCTCCGCAACGGTCGCCGACAGCAGACCTGAAGCGGGCGGGAAGCACACGCGTCTCGTCTGCCGCTTCACACGGACGATATCCCACGGATGAGGGATCTGTGCGTGTGAATGCGAAGAGGACAAACTCGATGTCCTGGCGGCGATCCGGCGATCAATCTCCCACTGAAGGGGACGGGTCTGCCCGTGGTGGCCTCGGTTCCAATGCTGGGACAACGGGTTCACAGCGCGCAGGTGTGGGAGCGAACATCAAGGAAAAGGTTTCTGATCTGTTCCGTCAAACGATGGGAGCGGATGGACCTCTGAGCCGCGATTATTCGGGCTCGAATGGGAATGGGGAGACAGGGGCCGGCGGTTTTGGCTCATTCTTGACCAAGCCGAGCCCCAAGGGTGAGCGACCGCTAGACCTGCTACAACAGGACATCGCTGCCGTTGTGGAACGGCACAGCTGGCTCTCACGGGCAGCTGAGAAGGCAAAAGGGCGGCCGATTACCGAGGGAAGACGTGGACTGATGAGCGAACGGGATGATGATGATGAGGTGGACGAGGACAGGCGGCACCACCACCCTTCCAAATTCTCAGACGGCCCGCAGCCAGATCGGGACGCAAGTTTTGATGATGACGACGTGGCTCCCGACACGACTGAGGAACACAGACCGCCTCCGCCTGTCCCGCGACGATCTGGCACGTTCAGGCGCTCGGCGATCGATGACCCGGCACCCGGCGAGATTGGTGCAGAGCAGAGTCCGTTTGGAGATTCGAACCGGACCACGGAAGGCTATGCACGTCTGTCATAGTTGCCCTTTTGAATGCGCGGCGACATCTCTCCCTTGAGCGTTTTTTTTTCTTATCTTTCGTTTACTACCACTCCCTCTGCCAGCCTTTCCTGGTTTTCTTGCACGGACGAATATGTCCGGTTTGGTTCCCCTCTGCTTTCCATCAACGCAAGAGCCACGAGCGATAAGCCCCACCCAGAAGACGCGGAACAACACCGCGCGGTGGAACTTCAGCAAAGCCCCACTTCCCACGCAGGCAACTCGATGCCTCCAACCTCGCATGCATCTTCTCTCCCTTCACAAACCCCCCCTCTCTCTCTGCCCTGTTCGGCTTTGAACCAGAACGAAGTTATACACCGTGCAAACCATAAACGATCCTCCCCCACCGTTGCCCCCTGTTGTTCCTCGTCGTGTCCCTGTGTCAGTCCGCTTCGATTCATGCTGAATCTTATTCATCCTCGTGTTGCCCATGACCTCTCATCTCGACTGGCCCTGTGTGCTGTACCCTTCGCGGCGCGCGAAGACAGCAGACTCTATTGTGATTGGGGGCACGGTAATGTCCCAATTTGTCAAATGATTCATGAACTCATCTATTGTCGTGTTGAAACCAGGAGGTCTTGTGCAGGACGGAGTGAGCATGGAATCCAAGGCGACTGCCAACTTGGAGTCAAGGAAAACGGCGGAGAACCCTGTTGAAGCAACAGACACCCGGATCGTTTGGGCCGTCCCACCGTTTCTCGCTCAGGCTACAACTTCCGAGCTCTTGACTTCCTTGCCCGTCTTCTTGATCTTTTCTAGCACGGTCTCGAACGGGGCTGTGCCCTTGACGACCACGGTCTGGGTCTCGAGGGAGATGTCGTAGTGAGAAACGCCTAGAACAGGGAGGCACGAGGTGTTGAGCTTCGAGGGCCCGGGCCCGCATACATGCACGCCACTCAGACGTGAGTTCACTCACCATCGAGCTTTTTGAGGACCCGGTCGACTGCGCCTGAACAGCCGGAGCAGTTCATTGCCACGTTGAACTTGTATTCGTGCTGGAGCGAGGAGAAGACGCGCCGGTGTGTGAGCGTGGGTGGGGGGCCTTGGGCTCGTGCTTGACTAAGAGGAAGAGCGAATCTCACTCACTTCAGCTTCAGACATTTTCGCGGATGACAAAGATTGCAGGACAAAGCAAAGACGGGCAGCCAAAGGGTCCAACGGAGGATGTCGTGGTCAGCGGGAATTTCCTCAGAAGTCAGATGAATCTTGGGCGATGTCGACTCCCCCTTATACAGTAAGAGCTGTTCGTTGAGCTGATCGTCATTAAAGGGAAAGGCTCCGAGTCAGCCTAATCTCCGCTTCTTAACACCGGACAATCCATCACTGCCCTCCCAACGATGGAATGGATGGCAACGAGGCCGGTGTCTTGTTGCTGGCCAGACGGGTCAAGGTAGGCAGCAGCAGAAGGAACACAAAGTGAACGCGTGCAAGGCTTTCGGGAAGGAGAGCGACTTCGTGGTGCTGACGGGTCCGGTTTGGCCCGCCCGAGTCCAGACGAGCTTTCTCCAGTGCCAACGGTTGGAGCGGCGCGGCCACAGCTAGCGTGCTTTCGCAACTCAGTGAGGAACCAAGGAAGAGAGAGGAGGAAGGGCACATCTCCCTCACATCATCGGCTCCATGCTAGGTTGTGGCCAGCCGCTACGAGGCAACTCGGATATGGCCCAGCCCTTACCTGTGCGTCGTGTTCTCTCACAGCGTCGTTCCATGCAGTCGTCGTCTGATATTTTACTTCAAATCCAGAGGGCTTGTAAGGCGCTTAGCCTGCTTCTACAGCTTCCACCTACTCCAATCTCAACGAACGGACGTTCACACCCCATATCTGCTGACTTTCTCCCTCTCAGGCTTCTTCAGGATCCCTTTCTACTCGTCCCTTGCCTTCCGCAACCAAAGACCGCCCTCCTTTAACCTTTCTACTAGCCTTTGCACAGATTCTACCGATCTCTGCCTGAGCCTTTGCGCATCTTTGCTCAGCACTGAGCAAAGCGATCTTATTCTGAGTCTGCTCACAGCTTTCCCTCAACTGCCGTTATCAATCTCGTCTGCCTCAGCTCCCACTTGACACCACACCGCAGTGCATGTGCAGCTGCGTTCATGGCCGTTTTGCTGCTGACACAATACTGTCTCGATGGACACTCGCCCATCCTCGCTTGTACCTATGCCGCTCTCGCTGACAAGGACCGCTCTTGCGTGCTCCCGTCTTACAGCTCAAAGTATTCGGAGCTCACAGTGGTGTAACGATTCCTATGCGTTGCGAGGATTGACAGTTTTGCTTGTCTCTTCGTGAAGAACTGGAGCAGTGACAAACGCTCCCGCACATCGCCTACCATTCCCGTTTCTGCAGCACGGACATGGTCCGAAGCTCACTTAGCTCCCGAAGGCGCCTGTTATGCGGTTGGATGACGAAGACACACCCTTCAAAATGAGCTGACGCGCATTTGTTTCATGCTTTGCCCTCACTATATCTTGAAGCGACTCTGCACGAGCTCTTCCGTCCCTGCACATTCGCCTTTTGTATGTTCGACCTCTGCGAGAACGACAAAAGACCTGCCCCTTCATCATTTCGATCATCAAAGTTCGCCTGTCACCGATATCAGCGGGGTGGAGTCCAAGATCGACCCGCCCGCAAAGCTCTTGCCCTGCTGCGACAGCGGGAACCGGTCCATCGATCTCGCCCGTCTGTCTTGCCAGATCTGAATACCCATGCGACAGCGGTCCGAGAGCCGCCTTTGGGTCGTGGCTGCCTTGCTGGTCCTGAACACGCGCGCAAATCCAGTCATTGCAGACATCTCCAGCTTGACCCCCAGCTGCCATCTGGACACATCCTCGACAGGCGCCGGCCAAGACTATCAACTCGACTCCTGTGAGCAGCCTCAAACAGGAGCGAATGACGACGTCTGGTCAGCTCGACAGTCGGTTCTTGGCATCCGTGGATCAGGAGTGATTGGACACATCAATGCACCGGCCGGCAGCGGCATCAAACATGCCATCGTCCAGACCTCGGAAAATGGAGATCTCGACACTGGTGTCAAAACGCCCTTGAACATTCCCGTCCCACCCCAAGCGGAAGCCGCCTCTGCAGCACCTGCACCGCCGTCGATGAGCCAGACCATCGGTCAGACTGACGATGCTGCCGCCCAGCTCACTGGGGCCAGCGAGGATGGAGCGGACAAGTCGGATGCCCTCAAGCCCAAGATCAGCTATGGTGGCCAACATTCGTCCGTGGGTATCACCGGCGGGTCCAAGAAGTCATCACCCGGTCTTGCCAAGACCGTAGCCGGAGGAGCTGGTAGCGGAGTGCTCGATTCCGTCCTGCCCGCAGAACTTCATGGAGTCGCATCGAACCAGACGAGCACCGTGTGGAGCCAATCGCCCGCGCATCAACCTTCACCCTCAGCCTCGCCGGTTCCCGAATCGGACACCATGAACGAGGGCGTGGAACCTGATGCAGATCCGACAGGACCCCACGATGCTACGGATCCTCCTTCGAACAGCAATAGTAGCAGCGTGGACAGCGCACGTCCCAGTCCAAGGTTTGAACAGCATCCATCTCCACCCGGCAATGAAGCGAGGACGGGTCCTCATCGTCTCGATCAGGAGCGCCCCTTGCTTTCTGCAGCATGTGGATGGAAGAAGAGGGCATCTCAAATGTTTGGGCGGGACAAAGATGGGCCCGACGGGCAGTCACTGGCGCTTCGAGACGCCATCGTGGACCTCGAGTTTCCTTCCAACAGCAGTTCACCCTCGATAGGATATCCTCAATAGAGTCCCTTCTCTCATCCACCCACATCGAGATCCAATTCAGATACCCCTTTTCCACCATGACCCTTGCCCTCGAATCCGTCGGTCTCGGCCACCTTCATACCCAGTCTTTCCACGTCACCTGATACTTCTTGTTCCTCCTTTTATTCTCTTCTCCTCCTCTCAGGTGTCTCTTTTGCATTCAACCCAACTGTCATTCAGAGCTCATGGGAATATTGTATTCGTCAAGGGCGTCAAGGTCTGGTTCATCCTGTGAACACTTTTATACTGCTACGCGCGCAATCTCTCTCTTGCTTCTACTTTGCTTTCCGTTCATCCACCTCGCATTCGCAATTTTACCATTCTTTGCTTCTCATGTTTCCCTTCGTCTGGACACTCCAATTCAGGATTTCTGGCGGCTCATCGCGTCAGATTGTCTGATCGCACGCGCCAAGAGTATTGAAGAAGCGTGTATATTTTGGTTGTTCTGCTCTTGAACACCAGACGCAGACTAAAAGGGGGGTCAACATGTTCTTTCTCTTGTGTTCCAAGCATAGCGGGACTGTGGACTCGAGATTGGGAGAAAGGAAAACACAACTGGCACTCCTGACGGCAATCTGGGAACCGAACCGATTGAGCTGGGCCAGGCAAACGGTGGACGGTGCGTGCTTGACTGTACCATTGTCCTCTCGACCTGGGAAGCTGGTCGCAAGGAAAGGTGGGCTGCAAGGTTGGGCGAGCAGCTTAGTGCGACTCGGCCGGAGGGTTGTAGACGAGCTTTCGGTTCTTGAGAGCGGCCCACTTGAATCGCTTGACGTAGATGGAGATGGCGGTAAGTGTGGACTGCAGAGGGCGACAACAGTGGCAAGTTGCGAGATGCACAGGTCAGCAAATAAATGCCAAGCCTCAGAAGGGCGTCTTGCAAGAAAATTAGAGGGTAGGAGACGCACCAGAATGACAACAGCCTGGAGACCCATCTTCTTGCGCTGGTCGTGTTCTGGCTCAGCAGTCCATGAGAGGAAGGTGACGACATCCTTGGCCATCTGGGAGGTGGTGGCGGGGGTGCCGTCCTCGTACCTATTGGAGGGAACGCGAACATGAAGTGAGTCGGAATTGTTACGCACTATAACATCGAAACAAGAAGCGCATCACTCACTCGACGAGACCGTCGTAAAGCACACGGGCCATACCAATCTTGACACCGGGGAAGTAAGGGTTGAAGTTCATTCCCTCAGGGACGTCAATGCCCGCGGGAGGGTCACAGTAGCCGGTGAGCAGACTGTAGATGTAGTCGGCACCGCCGTGGCGAGCCTTGACCATCAGACTCAAGTCCGGAGGCAGAGCACCCGCGTTACCGGCACGGGCCTGCTCCTCGTTGGCGTAGGGAGCGGGCATGTAATCGGAGAGTTTACCGGGGCGCTGGAACATCTCGCCCTCGTCGTTGGGGCCGTCGGTGACTTCGACCTCCTCAGCCATGGCTTTTACCTCGTCTACGGTGTGGGAGACACCGACGAGGTTGCGCCATGCAATGCGATCAAGACTGTGGCATGCTGAGCAGACTTCGCGGTATACTGTGAGAGTTGGATGGTAGTAAGACGGAGTCGTCGATGTGAGTCAAAGCTCGTTTGTGCGGCCGCATGGACAAGAAATCCGTGATCATGCGTGAGAAAATGGCTCACCTTGGTAACCGCGTCGGATGGAGGCGTGGTCGAATGTGTCGAGCCAGCCCTTGTGGGACCAGGGGAAAGCAGTAGGGTCTATGAGCGACACATATAGGTCCAGGTCAGATACCAGAAAAACCAGTGGCATATGTGAGCTCCCTCCAACTCCAAAGACTTACGGAGACCTTCGTCGGCGGCCGAGTTGGCCGAGGCGGAAGGCAGCAGACCGGCAAGAGGGCTACCGTAGAGGTGAGTGTACCAGGCCAACGATCCAACAGCAACAGCCGAGGATGCAGCGACGGCGGTCCGCGAGGGAACCCAGCCGGCAGCCTGTTGGGATGATGCACCCGAGGAGAAGAGACGCGACGACGCTGTTGACGAGGACGACGAGGGCGCGGATCGGGGCAGCGCGCGTGCGGCTGATGAGAAGACTGTCCGGGCGGCCATGACGACTACCTAAAAAAAACAGCTTTGCAGGAGAGATCTGGAAGATGAAAGCAGACAATAAAACGACCAGATGCGCTGTGAGCTTGCGTTGATCCACACACCGACCCGTTCTTCCCACCACGGCGATAACTCACCAGCGCCGAGACGGAAAGAGGAGGGAAGGGGCAGAGACTGCCTGAGGAGCGGGGAAGTAGGGAGAGTGTGGTATGTGCAGGTGACGATGGCTTTCCTCCCAGCGCGACCCTGGCAAATGAGCGAGTTGGAGGTGGTCGAGCAGTCGTGAGTTCGCTGCTGAAGGTGGATGAATGAATGCTGCTGCCTGCCTGCCTGCCAAATGTGGCTTGGGGCCTGACCTTCTTCCTCCTCTCCCCTCTCAAGCGGTGAGCATTACAAAGCCGGGTCTGTCAGAGTCTTTTCTGCTTGTTGACATACAAACTTTGAAGTCTTGAAGAGGAGTCTGGAGTCATGGCAGTGCCACCTTTGGGCCGTTCACGTTGCCATCCGACGTCTTCCGAATCTACCAATCGCCGTTCTGACCACACCAAAACGCCGATCATCCACCTTTCCCTGCTTGAGACTGACCTTCACTCTGGCAGGCAGTGAGCTTCCAAAGAAACCCCTAGTCAAACACCATGGCTTCTGTCACTCTGTTCGTTCATGCTGGACCGCGGCTATCGGAGCAACGCTTTTCCTCATCGCTGACCTTGAATGCCCTCGCCGGTCGCTTGGAGCTCATCACTGGCATTCCCAGTGGCTCTCAAAAATTGAGCCTGTATTCCGCACGCACAGACCAACCAGGTGAAGATGCCAAACTCGTTGCCGACCTCTCGCAGCTCAGTGCAGATGATTTCGACGCTACGCTGGCCAGTGCGGGAGCACAAGATGGGATGGGCCTAAAGGTTGGTGTTCACGGTGCCAAACCGACGTTCATTCGTTGGATTCTTGGACAGGCAGACTCATTTTGGGAACGTTTTCCTTTTTTTTTCTCTTCACTCTTCTTGCTACGGCACAGGTGGACGACACAAGGCCGCCCTCAATAGCAAACCAGTTCCTGGACGATTCTCAGGTGGAAAAATATGAGATGGACGAAGAGACATACGCAAAGCGGACAGGTACGTTTGATCGACCAGGATGGACTCGACTTCAACAAACACAGGAGATAGTCCCCATGTGGCTTACATTTCCATGCCCGGCAAATGACAGACAGTGTTCGGGCGTGGAAGCAACGAAACAGATTTGGCGAATTCGCAGACGTTTCCTCCGAATCCTCACAGCAAGCCGTACCGTCCGAAGAGCAACTCCTGGCCCAACTACCCAGCGAGCTCAAGGTCGGCGCCAGATGCGTCGTCGATGCTTCGGGCACGGCCACGAACGAGCGGAGGGGCACGATCCGATACGTCGGTTTTACCGAATTTGCCAAGGGCTCTGTCTGGGTTGGGGTCGAGTACGATGAGCCTGTCGGCAAGAACGACGGCTGGTGAGTTTTTTGTGCTGGCTCGAATCTCGCATTTCGCATCTCGTGCAAGTTGTCTCACGCCTCTGATTTGGCAGTGTGCAAGGCAAACAATACTTCGCCGCCCGAGCCAACTACGGTGGCTTTGTCAAGCCAGACAAAGTCAAGGTTGGCGACTACCCGCCGATCGACCTCATGGCAGACGATGACGACGATCTCGACGAGATGTGAAGCTGTTTCCCTCACTTTGCATCTGTGGAGAAATATACCCCTCACTTCGTTCTCGTGCAGTCGGGAGAGGGTATGCAAGGCAGGATACGATGTGAAATTACGGCGACGAATTTGCTGGACGTGAACACAGGCGTTAGTTTTGACAAAGGACCGAGCAAGAGGTTCAGAGAATCGAAGAAACAGGGGGCGAATTAAGGCAACAGGGCCATCTAGCCGACCAGAATAGAGGATAAACCAAAGAGCCAAAGCATGAAGAGAGAAGAAGAAGAAGAAGAAGGACAAAGATGGGTTTCGTATCCAAAGTGTCGAACAGTTGTGCCTGTCGTGAGTGAGCCCGTTGGTCGTTTGGCTAGTATGTACTGAGAAAAGTTGGCCTCGTCCGAGAAAGTACGAAGGCCGGAGAAGGAAGAGAGGGGGGAACCAAACGAAGAAGGGAAACAAACAAAGAAATTGCTGTTCAACGAGCGCCCGATACTGTATGCGCCCGTTGCACCGTCACCGCCGCTCCCAATTCCGAAGCATAAGCATAACCGAATCCAGGCGTCTTCTTGCTACTGCTACTGCTGCTTCCTTCGCGCTCGTGATGATGATGTCTGTGCGCTCCAGAGCGAGGAGGGGACGAGGGTGAGACCATCTCATTCAGGCCGTACTCCAGCTCGGCTGCTTTGAATTGGCGACTTCTTGCCGTAGCACTCGAGGGACGATCTCGGTATTGATCCCGATCTCGATTCCGGTGGCTGATGCTATTGGTGTGATGATGCTTCGATGAGTACGACGGCGAGGCGGAAAAGCTGGTCGGAGGTTCAGCGCCACTGCGAGTACGGTCCCGCTCCCTCCTCGGGGATGATTGGATGGCACTGCCCGATTGTCCCTGGTTGGTGTCGTGGTTGTAAAGAACCCGACATGACTCCATCGTGCTTTTGCCATGCTCCAAGCCTGCTGCTTTCGAACCGTCGGACTTGAGCTTCAAGCTCCCTGGCTCGCCTTCAACAGGGACGGAAGCCGCGGCTTCTGCTTCTGCCTTCAGTCGAGCTGCTCGTCTAGCCGCGTAGGTAGCTCCTGGATGAGCGGCTGTCCGGGATCGCGACACCTCGCCACGATGTACCGGTACGGCTTTTTCCGCGCCGGAGGCTTCTTGGTCTGTGGGCTGCGAGAGGCCCAGGGACTTGATCGCTCTGGCACCTGCTGCGCCGTATGGCGACGTCATTTGATTGTTGCGCACACTGCCGCTTCGAGCTAGGAGACCCTCGGCGGTAGTTGGGGATGGCATGACTGGTTGATGCGCGGCAATAATCTCGACAGCCTCGGCTGCTGTTTCCACCTTTCGAACTCTGGGGCCAGGGAACTGATGGATGAAAGCTTGGGTGTGAGCATCATTCTGCTTCGAAGCTCAATTCATGCGCATAGCGCACTCACGTCTCGGACTTGTTTTGCAGCCTCATCTCCATTTGTATAAATACCCCTTTTCCATCCGCGTTCCACGACAATAAATGGACCCGTCTTGCCCTCGAGCTCCTTTGTCCAGAAGTCTCTGAGCGCAAGAGAGTTGATCGAGCCTGCAGTGTTGCCAGTGGGACTGTTGGGCAATCCTTTCATCCGGACCGCATACAGTGAGGGAGAAGTCTGCGGAGTTGTAGATTGCGAACTTGAAAGATGCTGCTGCGTTGGCGGTGCTGAGAAACTCGTGTCGGCAAAGGTACCGGCATTGGGAGGCTCGATCGGTGTGCTCAGCTCCTCGAGCACGTCTAGGGTACGGACTTTTGACATTTCGGCTGCTTTAGTCTTGACCACACAGAGTCGTGCATCGGCCGACTGCGCTCGCTCCCTGCTTGCACGCACGTCGGTGATGTCTTCTTTCGGGGTTGGCTGTTTTGGTGGGACGCTCGGCGGGATCTCTGAGTCCTCGTCCGGGTCTTCGACGGAATCGTCCTCCTTAGCGTCCTCGTCAGCCCAAGGTATCCTCTGCATAGAAAAGACATTCTTGGTAGGAGGAGGAGAGAATGGGCGGAGTGGCTCTGCGCGTTTGGTAGATTGGATGAGACGGGGGAGGGGAGCGACATCGCTGAGAAGAGAGGGCACGAGCGAGTCAAAGGAGCGCGATCGGAGTAGCGGCCTTTGGGATACGAGCGTCTCCAAGTCCTTCTCTGGCCGGGAAGATGCTCGTGCATGGCTCTTTGTGCGAGTGCGTGCGGGCGTGTTTTTCGGAGAGACCACAACGTAGGAGTCGTCTGCGAGTTGTGAGATCTCCTTTTTCCGGTCGGCATCCTTGGGGCTGCTGCCACTACCACCAAGATATTTGCTCCTGGAGAGGGAGCGGGCGAGGGAAGTGATGTTGGAGTGGGACTGCGAATGCGCATGGGCAGGACCGCGTTTTCTGAGTGCACTGAAGGAAGGAGAAGTTGGTACGACGAGCGTCTTGCCAGACGAGGCAGTAGTGGCAGTCCTGTGGGTGCCAGTCAGGTCATGGGCGCTTGGGCTGATGTTGACGCTGTCAAAGGGGTTTTCGGTGTAAGAGGTGGCGCCCAAGGGAGAAGGCGGCTTCAGCGGCGAGGCAGCGGTGCCAAAGGAGGAGCCCAAGGCGAGGTTTCGTGCGTTGCCGCTGCTGCTGCTTGTGGGTCGCCGGCTATCTACGCTGCGCCTGAAGTATCGTTCGACTGGGCTGGGCACAGAGGAGGAGAGGGAGTAGGGGCTTGGATTGGGACTGTCGGTGTTCTGGCCTGCTCTGGCGATGCTGATGCTTGGTTTTTCGGGCTTCTTGTTGCGTCTGAGGGAGAAGGATCGGACGACGCGGTCTTTGAGGGAGACACTCTGTGGTGCAGTGTCTCTGCCGTTGTGGTATGTGGGCTGGTTGATGCTGATGGGGGCTGCCATGGTTGAAATGGGCGCGGGGAGGGCAGCGGGATGATGGTTGTCGTCTTCTTTGCTGCTGCTGCTGCTGCTGCTGCTGCTGTTACAGCCTTGATATGATACGTGATAGGCGGGTGGGACGGGATGCGATGGAGGAATGTGTGTGTGTGTGTGTGTGTATGTGACTGGGTCTCGATCAGAGGCGCGGGCCGGGGTTGTGCGATTTTGGATTGGACTCTCGCCAAGAAAGTCGGGTAAACACCGCGAGTTGGG
>LAXH01000082.1:0-22905 GCA_001006505.1 Tilletia horrida | reverse complement strand
GTCGATCGTACTCGTAGGCTACGACGCGGTCCTAGTCGTGGAGCGTGGAGAGTGAGGAGATGAGAGGGCGCGGATTTGTTGATATTGGGGGGCACAAGAGGCCGCTTAGCCGCCGGTTCAGTCAGTCAGAAGTCGCTGCTGAATTATAAAAGATGGGATGTTGAATTGTGCCTTGTGCGCCCAAGACTTTTCCAAGCTAAGGCCAAGGCGCTCGGCCACAACTGCCGGACAGATGAGACGAGGTACTTGTACGAGGATGAGAGAGAGAGAGGGTCGAGCATAAGCTGCGGAACGGACAGACGGCCCCTTGCTTTATGTACTGTATGTACGAGTACGAGCCTCGAGTTGTGTCATGCCGGATCAGGCGCTCAGTCTCAAGTGATGATCATTTTATTATTATGTATGTATGCTGCATTTAACCCCGTACCAAAATAAAGATTGGAAATTTGGGCCTCGTCTCGTGAAATGTGTTCTTGATGAAGTGGACTCCCTATCCACATTGAATGGGTGGGAGGGCTGAGACTCTGAGAGCGGAGCGGCTGTGACCGACGGCGATGCAATCGCTGCTGTGCATGGCATGATGGACTGTGTACAGTATGTACGGAGTGCGCTGCGGGAGGACTGTGGCGTCCAGTTCTGCATGCAAGGGCTGTGAAAGTGTCCGTCCCACGTTTCTGTCTGTTCTTCTCCTTTGTCTCTTCGGAACTTCCATTCCAGACTCGGTGATATGTACGGTTGACAGTGCATGCAAGGAAGGCTCTTGATCCTCGGTGCAAAGCGAAGCGCGGGATCGTCAGAGGCAAAGAGGTGAGAGCGTTGTATAGTCAAGTTAATGTTCCCTGCTGCCATCAGTCTGGGCGTCGCTGTTTCTCCGTGGATGAGTGTCACACAAGCCGCTCCGCTGCCAAAGTGCGCTAGCGAGGCAGTGCATGGATGAATGCGTGTGCAGAAAAGACTGGAGAGGCGGGCAAGGAAAGGATGATGATGGCGGGTCGAGTGAGAATCACAGGCGTGCCGGTCGTGCCAGATCTTTATGCAAGCGCGGACAAAAAAAAAGACATGAGACAGCAACTGCTGGTTCACTAGTCACCACCAGGCACCAGTCGAATCATCATGTTCCATCCCTGACCACGGACTTCCCTCGTCGTCAGGTCGAAGGCTTCCAATGCCCATCAAGGAGGTGAACACATCCATGATCCACCTGGTGCCAAGCCTGTCGATCTCACACACATTTGAATCTCAATCCAAAGTTGATGGCTGATTTCCCAGACTTGCCAAGGACCGGAACACTGATAGACATACAGCAGCACAGCACAGGAGGCCAAATTTGCGTGTGCCAGACAAATGACTCAACGGAGGAAAGCTCAATCAAGATAGAGTAGACCGGAAGGGTGGTGCTGAAATCCTGTGCCCAGTCCTTTCGTCTCCGGTCTCTTACAGCGAATAAGCTGTCTCGTCCTCATCATCCCCGTCGTCCAGCATGGGAGCAGCAGCCGTACTAGAGGCACCATCGCCAGCCGAACTGTCCGTCTGCTGGGTCCGGGCAGCCGCCAGCCAGCGGTCTCTCCATCGAGGGAACTTGGCAACCGCATCCTCAGCCGCACCCGCCAGATCTCCAAACCGATCCATCCTCAACGCTTGCCGGATCAAGAACCCTTGCAACGTCGCCATCGAGAAGCTTCGGTCGTCGGGAACTTGGGCCGCAAATTGGTCTGCCAGCCCGTGCAGTCGCGCAGCCGTCATCGCAGGTGCCTCCGTGTGGTTGGGTATGAACAGCGAGCCCGAAGACGAAGAAGATCGGAACACACCTCGCCGACCGCCTCCAAACCTGGCACGGTCCGCTGCCTCTTCCCTCTCTCGCTCAGCCCGTAGCTCGGCTTCCGTCTTGCCGCCCTCAGTCCCATAGTCGTTGAAGATTCGAACAAACAAATCCCGAGCTTGTGCCCGGCTCGCATTCTCAAAGCACACCCTGACATCGATCCTTCCCGGCCTGATCAGCGCCGGGTCCAACTTCTCCGGGTGGCTGTGGGACAGAAGAAACATCAGACGCCTTCAAAAGGACTCCCCATTGTCCATCATCGTGCCTCAAAACTAACTTGGTTGTCATGATCAGTAATCGGTCCTCCGATGACCCAGCGCCATCCAAAACTTGCAGGAGACTGCTGAAGGATAATTGCGCGCCGGATTTTGAATTGCTCTTGCGACCCGAGCGTTGGCCTTCTTCCTCCTCCACACTGGGTTTCTCGTCCTCTCGTTGCCGGCCCGTAAAGATTGCATCGATATCCTCGAGCAGCAAAATGCATGGTGTGCTACATTGTTGAGTAAGTCTCAGCAATGCGCTTTCGTCCATGTTCTTGTCGCTGAGGGAAAGCAGATAGATCTGTGGGGGCGAAAGTCACACTTCAGTCAGATTTGAGAGTATCCGACAGAGTGGTGAGCATATGTATACTCACATCCATGTCAAGCTGAGCGAGCAAAGGTTTGGAACCCAGGGACGGTGTGAGCGTATCTGTTACATTTTGCACATCTTGAATGCACTCACTTCACCCGCCAGAGCCACCACTGATGATGTTTTCCCGTTTCCTGGAGGACCATATCTGTACGAAGACAGGCGCGCATTCAGCGTACTATCTCCTGTAGGCTTGTGGGACTCTGAGTTAGACACTTACAATAGATACCCTCTCCTAAACGGCAGTCCCCGCTGAGCCATCCAGTTCTCGTTCTCCTCGTCAAAGAAGGCTTTGGCATCATCAAATAGTGCCGCCTTTTTCGCATCGTCCAGCACCACATACTCGGCCGACCGTCTCGGCCTAGAATACGACTCTGCCCAACCGGTGCGGTTGGAGTCGGGCATGTACACAGAAGTATTACCTATCGACGCCTGTACGTATTCCTTCCTCGCAAGCTTGACAAGCGATCGAAGGGGCGCAAAAGAGCGGGTGAGAGAAAAGGTGCTGACGTCGAGATCTTTGACCTCACGGTTTGCTCTCGTCGTGTCTCTAAAGTTGAGCCAGGCCAGCGTGGTGCTGTACGGCGTGAAGGGCAGGACGCGGAGCAGAGCGGCTTCGAGTGGATGTAGAGCTGCTGGTAGGGAGAGGGGAGACGAGTAGGAGTCAGGTACGCGGAACAGGTCAGACCAGGTACTGAAAACCTCGGCCGTCTTGGGCGAGAACAAGAAGGAGGTCGAGCCAGTCGCGCTGAGCACTGTCCGCAAGGGCACATCTGCACCTGCAGCCACCAGCTCCTCCTCGCCTTCCCGCATATCTGCGACGACAAAGTTGCGAGCATTTTTGCCGATCTGCCGGTTCTTGGTCAATGACTCGAACCACTGAAACGGCTCGTCCCGGTCGGAGGTCTCGAACGTGCAGATGAGCCGGTCCTCAATGATGGCCTGGATGTAGCCGAGCAGTGTGCGTCCGTGTGTGGCGAGCAGGCCAAAGAAGATCAGACGGAGAGATTCGCTCGAGGAGAAGAGGCCATATGCATTCAAGAATTTGAGTCTCGAGAAGAGCGAGACGAGCGCTGTGCGTACGGGATAGGTGGTCGTTCGTAGCACCGCAGTGGATGCTGCTACGGCGGTGCGAGGGGCCGCTTTGACGGCTGAGAGCACCTTGACCATGTCTGAGTGTCTTGCGTGGTCGTCCTTTCCCCGAGCCGTTGTTGCCCCTGTGTGCTTCTAAAAAGAATCGCAGTCGATACAGTAGTATGGACTGCGAAGATGGAAGCTGAGCTCTGACTCGCTGATGAGCGCGAGCGAGCATCGGGGCTCGAGCGGGGAGTGAGTGATTTGACCCGTTCTTAGCCCGTTTGGCTCACATGTCAATCTGGTCGCCGGAGGTCCGGGTCCAACACAGCTTTTCCAACTTCTCGTTGACGTCAAATCGTGAGCCAGCATGTTCCTCTGTCCGGACATCTCCACCTGCATCATCACCACCTTTGTCCTCGCCTTGGTCGCAGCTTTCATCTATCTCGCCCTTGAATCGACATCATGCTCAAGCTTCCCCTCATCGCAGCTCTCGGCGCTCTCCTGGCCTCCTCAGTCAAAGCTCAGGATGCCAGCACCACCAGCGTACCTGGCTCCGAAGTGCTTTTGCCTATCCTCGTCTTCCAAGGCACCGGATTCGCCACGCAAACAACAGCCTCCGCGTCGTCAACGTCCACACAGGAGGCAAGCACCGCTTCAATCACTGGGTCCATATTGGGAGTCGTCAACAGCACCACCACCTATGCAGTAGCATGCGCTCAGACCACCGCGGACCCATCATGTCCCATTCCAAGCGGTGCTCAATTCACACTGGCAAGTAACTTCACACGGTCAGGCAGCACAAAGAAATTATGTGGCTCATCAATATCCCTCTGCTGCTACCCCTTCTGCTAGACCGCTGCTTCATCAGCTGTCAACCAGTCTTACTCCAACACGCAGCTGGAGCTGGTCCAAACTCAAGCCTGCTCCTTTTCTGGATCCAAGTCGGTGCCTACAGCTACAGCAGTCCTCAACTCGACCGTTCCCACAGCAGGAGCATGCACCATTGCCATGAGTGGTCTTCCACCTTCGCACTCCAATCAAACCTTCACTGTCTCCATCGCCGACGCAGCGCGATACTATCAGACAGTCAGCGTGGTTAATGCCGCCGATTTCGCGACGACGCCCACCACCTCTACCACGATTATTCCCGTCGTCTCCACCGCTCCAGCCGTGACGTCGACCTCATTCTACTATCTTCCTCCAGTCCCTACAACGGTGGTGACCGCCACCGTGCCCGTCACCACCAGCAGGCCCACCGGTGCTGGAATCTCACAGTCCTCTCTCCTCTTCTCCACTTCGGGCGTGCTCACTCTGATGGCTTGCCTGAGCGCAACTTTGGTCCTCGGAGTCGTCGCGCTCTGAGAAGGAAACAGGGAAATGTGATGTTTCTTGTCCTCTCGTAAGCTGTGTTGCCTCCTGCCTCTCTCCGAATGCTCTTTTGGCTGCCACGCCCATCACCCCACCACACTGTATTTTTGGACTTGAAGTCAATCGGATTAAATATCAGCTACTAGTACAATATGCTTCGCGAGAAGGGTGACAGCCATGAGCCGTCCCGTATGCAGAGTCAGGGAAAAGGACGATTCGCGGGTGTGCTGAAAACGGGTATGGATTGGTGATGAGAATCGTGAAACTGATCATAGTGAAGTTCTGGAGAGCCCGTGAACTGAGATGGAGAAATTGTCGACGATTGTGTAAAGATCAAATCGGTTCCTTCTTGACCTTGATGGGAGGAACTGGTGTTCCCGTCACCGATGAAGGGCCCATCGACGCAGCGGAGGCACCACCGTGTATTGGTGTGCTCGTCAAAGCAGCCGCGCCAACAGGCCCGCTCACAGCTCGGCCCTTTGTTCGATCCCTCAGCACCCGTCCCGAACCCGTCGCTGTACCTGCGTTGCCGCCGCCGATGCCACAATTGGCCGGGTTCGAGTCAAAGGTGTCGAAGCTGCCATCAGGCCTGATGCGCGCCGCACGCTCCAAAGTCGCATAAACAGACATCGCACTCTGCAGCCACGCCGGATTGGACGCGCTCGGCGCCGCCGCCCGTCTCCTTCCACCGCCACTCGCAGTGGCAGTCATGACGATCGAGGTACTTGGAGTCGTATTCGCGCTGTTCGCAACTGATGCGGAGCCACCCAGTCCGACGAGCCCATTCTCAGCCGCCTTCTTCGCCGCCTTTTCCAGCTTCAGCAGGGACTCCACCTCCCACCACTCCTCACACCCGCCTCCATTGCCCGCACTGATCGGAGAGGGAACGTAGCCCGCCAGCCCAGAGACCAGCGCCATTGCAGCCGAGCTCAAGGCCCGATCGCTGTACCCGCCTTCCAGGATGCTCACCACTTTGCCGCCCGCGATCTCCTCCGCCAATGCAACGCTATCATTCGCGAATCGGGAGTAGAATGAAACTGGCACACTCCGGCCGTGGCGGGACATGGTACTGTACTCGTGCGTGCACGCATCGAAGCCTGCAGAGATCAGCACCAGGGTCCGAGCTGGGTCAGAAGATGTGGATCTCGCGAAGCGACGGGCTTGGGTGAAGAGAGCACTGTATTTTGCGGTGTAGAGCTGTTCGAACTCGGCCTCGTTTGCGTACGAGTCAAGGTGGACTTTGGTGGCAAGGGCGCGATACCACATTGGCAAAGGACAGAGAAAGTCAGTGAGTAGGATCTGTGAATCAAGAACATCGAGGAAAAGCTCCCTTCCCCTGCTTGCTCGTGGGCGGACAGCTCCTCGCATCAGAATTGTTTAAAGATGGTCGGCATCGGCCGCGCCCAGAACGACATGCTCTGAGAAATATATCCCAGCCCAGTCCTCTGCTTGCATGCGCTGCCTTTGACCTTTTACTCAATGGAACATCCAGAGGTTGCAGCGAGCCTCCTCCGCCCTTTCACCTCCTCACCGCAAGTGGACGAAAGGGAGAGGAAGCATCAAGTGAAACTCACCGTTCCATATCCACTGTCCATGCGAGCCCTCTATGCACGTACTTGCGTCTCGAACGAGCTCGGGATCGCCCGTCTCACATGGGTAGCTCTCGATGTCGTGTAGGCTTCCATAGAATATCTTCAAGCCTCGCGGGGGCAGATCTGGCGGGAGAAGTGGCGCAGGAGGAGAAGATCCAGCTGAAGCCGCTGTTGAGGGTGGCTGAGCAGGTTGCAGACCGGTGGTCTCAGCAGTTAAAGGTGCGTCATTGTGCGCCGACGCTGATGTCTTCGATGGCGACTTCCGGTGACCGCCGTGATGATGGGACGTGCGATTGGCTTTGGGACTGTGGGATGAGGCCAAGGCTTGTTGGTATGCTGCTATTCTGGCATCGCGCTGTATATCTGAAGCCAAAGTCTCTTGATTGATTCTCCACGCAAGTGACTGTGTTCCATCTGTACATCATCTCGTCCAGATCGTCAGCACTTCCAGGGAAAGGATCGGAACCCTCTTCTGCCTTACGAACACACTCACTTCCATGATGCAAGTCAATATCCAGAATGACGACTCTGTCGATTCCATGCTCAATGTATGCATGTGCAGCTGCCACAACGGCATTGGAGGTCCAGCAGAATCCCGAGGGCTGATTCCCGCTGCAGTGATGCCCTGGCGGTCTGGTGAGAACAAAGTTTCGCCTGGATGGGCCCGGCACGGGAGTTTGGGCATCCGGTAGTGCAAGGAAAGGGTCGAGTGGAAGGTGCAGATGAGTGAGATTCTGAGGGCTGGAGGCGGGCAAAGGAGATGTCGGTGAGATCACTGCAGCGACGACACGGTCCACGGCTTCGGCACAGGCACCAAGTGCATGTCTTATCGCCTCTCCTGATCCGCCCGCTTCTGCTCCTCCAGACTCGGGTCCCTGATGGCCCTTCAGGTAGAGATCGCCCTGTGGATACTCGGTCGGGACCTCTGAAGGATGTGGACCTGGTAGCGTCCGATCCGGATCGTCTGAGAGTCGCTCAGGAGGACCCGATGGCGCAAGTCGACAGAGCTCGGCCAGATAGCTGGAAAAAGTGACGCCTTTGATCTCAGTGGCTGGTGCTTCGACTGCGCCTGCCTCCTGTTTAGTGAGTACCTCGACCTTGACGGTTTGTGCGCTCTGCTGTAGAAGATCGGTTGCAAAGGGCAAGTTTCGAGAAGCTGCAAAGTCGGGTGAGATGGGGGCCACACCTTCCTCTGGATGGGCATGTACATAGCTGACCGCAGGGTGCGGAGGGTGAAGATCAAGGGAGCGGGTGGAAAGCCAAACATTGACCGGATTGGAAGAAGCAAGCGCTCTAGACAAACTCATTTCTTGCAATCGGTTGGCGAGATCGTCATGGTTTCGGCCGCCTTGCTGGAGCGCATCCACCGTGCCTGATCGAGGCTGCTGGACGAAGGGGGCATTGTTGAGCGAGGATGCTGTATGAGCTCTTCCGACAGCGGCAGAAATTCCCAGAATGACCGCTCGTAGACGTTCTGGACGCTCCACAATTGTGGAGATGTCGTACGACCGAACGTATCGATGCTGCAGACAGGCAGGTGCGATGATGACATCGACAGCCGCGGCAGGAGGTGTGACCGATAGCAGATTCTGAGCTTGTGTCGCGCCAGCGGCGGCAGAAAAGATGGACTGAGGGGCCTGCTCCATGATGGGAGTCGAATCGTGCATGGCTGTATCGACGGGAGATTTGATGCTCTCGGTGGTCTGCATCCTATTGAAGTCAGGAGTCTGGGGAGGCTGTTGTGGCTCTAGCTTGATATGGAGGTCTTGGTCAGTGGGAGTCCGATTTCCCCCGTCATCAGCTTCTTCGTCTTCCATGGCCATCTCATCCTCATCGTGTCCGATGGCTGCCGGCGAGGCTGCTGCTAATGACGGAGCTAAGAGAGAAGGAGGAGGGTCAAATACGGAAGTGGGAGTTCCGTCCACATCGGCTGCGGGTGCAGCAGCTGGTGACCCGCCTGGCCTCTTGAGCTTGACGATGAGAGGCATCCTTGTATGCTTTGTCGAGAACCCGAGCCTTTGCCGTTCTCCCATCCTCGACCCTTGAAATCGATCCCCGCGCGTGCTCGGAGCCTTTTTGTTTATCCGCCTCTGCGAGATTTCTGAAACATCGTCCAGATGGGCTTGCGTATGCGCTTGGACCATTCACCACCCTTGTCTTCCACCTACCACGGACGCTGAGCTTTGACACTCCCGCTTGCACAGGACTGCCTGCTGAAGATCCGCCATGCCAGTCTCATCCGCAGACTCTTCTGTGCAGAAGCAGGAGCTCGACCTGCATCGCGCAGCCCGAGAAGGTGAGACAGACTTGCTCAGTCAGCATCACTCAGCTGTTGTCGTCCATCTTACCCTGAGCTTTCTGTTTCTGTCCCTCCCTGCCAGGCCAATATGGGCTCCTGACCCAGTACTTGACCTCCACCGATGCCTCCCCAGAAGAAATCAAACAGAAGATCAACGCCAAAGACGCAGACCAGCGCACCGTCTTACATTGGATTCTCTCTGGCCCTCCAGCATCAGAGTCCGGCCTGAATGCTCTACGGACTCTGATTCAAGTCGGCGCAGACGTAGACTCAAGGGATGAAAGCGGGTGAGCTTGTCCACTACAATCATGCCTGGCATCCTGCTTCCTGCTGTTCTGACTGTCCTCGTTGGATCCAGGTGGACTCCGCTCATGTCCGCCTCGTCTGCAGGCTCTGCCGATTATGTCCAGCTGCTCATCGAAAGGTGGGTCCTCATCACGCGCTGCTACGAGCACAGCACAGACTCCGTGTTCCGTTGCTATTCGGCTTACATGCGGCTCCTCGTATAACACAGCGGCGCCTCGCCCACTGCCACCAACACACGCGGCCTGACGCCTCTACACTACGCAGCCTCCAAAGGTCACACTGACGTGGGCCGGATCTTGCTCGAGAACGGTGCGCTGGTCAACGCCCGTGACGGCGCCAAACAGACACCCATGCACAGAGCTGCTACTGCAGGTAAAGATGCGTTTGTCCGCGTCTTGCTCAAGCCTCCACCCAGGAAAGACGGACAAGCACATGAGAAAACTCGGGTCAAGTAAGTATTGCCATCATGTCTTCGGGGGACTGTCGATGAGCCCCGTGGCTCTCAGGCGCGATACTGACTAGGGTTCCTGCCACAGTCCGCAAGATCGGCTCAACAATACTCCTCTTCATCTCGCCATGGACTCCGGACACGGTTCGACGGCGGTATTACTCATCGAGGAAGGCGGCGCTGATAGAGAAAGGACAAATGAGGACGGGCTGGTGCCTGAGGAGATTGACGGGCTCGGAGGGCAGGAGCAGGCTCGGGTCAGAAGTTTCGTAAAGTCTTCCGTGGGCCCAAGGTAGCACCCGTCGTCACGGAATTACCAATTGAGCCGGCCTTTGCTGTTGATCACACGTGAACTTATCCTGTCCAAGATGTGAACAGCGACTGAGCTTCCGGGAAAGCATATGTACGGGTACATACTGTACCCACGTTGCGTCCCCCTGGACGTTCAGAGTGCAGGATCGGACCTGTCGGGGTCTCTCTGATAGAGGTTGCCTGTGGCTTGAGGCAGCTCTAAATCGTTGCGCAACGTTGATGTGGGGTGGAAGGTCGCTGTGGGGTTCATCGATGCCACGAAGGTCGTCTGAACCTTTCTTCTCAAGCTCTGGATCGGACTGCCACACAGAGGGAAGTCTTACCTCGAGCACACTCTCGTTCAGCCTGCAATCATGTCGCTCTCTGCCTCTTTGACAAACGTGCCCAGTCTGCACCCAACCATCCAGATCTCCATTCCTGCGTCCCATCTGACGCTGCCAGCGCACTGCAGACCATTCCTCCTCCAGCGCCTCCCGCCCGCCGTCTTCCTCGACAAGTACGCCTACCGCCTCGACAATCGAGCCCTCGTTCATCCTTCTACGGTGAAGAACATCACCTACCTCGGCCTCACCGAGCTCGAGCGCGCGGTGGGGTGGAGCGATCCAGAGGGCAAGACCCGCAGTGCCGACCGATTTGTGCGCAAGCTGCATCGGCACCGCAAGCGACTCGAGGACGCAAAAGCGCGGGGCCAGCCAGTCCCACCTCCACCCACCGCTGACAGTGACGAGGGCGAAGACGCGGAAACGGCCGAGCAAGATCTCGAGGCGAGCAAGCGGGCGCTCAGTCTGGAGCACAGCGCGGTGCTGATCGAGCTCCAACGAAGGGCGACGCATGAAGATCCGCAGCTGGCGGAAAAGGTTGTCAAGGCTATCAAGGGCGAGGACGTGGATCTGAGTGCGGAGGGTGTGGCCAGGAACCAGAAGCGGGAGACGGTGCTGTCCATCCCGGTCCATGCGCGGTATCTGCCACCTCTCCCGGCAGGGCAGGCGGGCACTCGCGCTTCGTGGTCAGGGTTGGATATCAACGCTTTGGTCCAACAGGTAGTTGATCCAAAAGGTCCGAATGGACTTTATGAGGACGTTCACATCGACCGCCCTGAGGTATTCTGGGCATGCGAGGGAGAGATGACGCAGGAAGAAGCATTCAAGCAGGGCTGGACCTTTGTTGGTGAGTCCGGGATTCTCATTCATGTTCCCGCTTATGATGCTCGGGGGAGCGGAGCTGATGAGCACATAATCACGTCCTTGCTGTTCCATAACCAGAACCGCACAACCTGCTACCACAGCCAGAATACTCGCACGTCTCCTTTACGCCTCCGTTCCCACCATTCAATCCGCACTATCTTCGATTCTTGCGGCCAAACCCGAGCACAAATGCTGCCGACTTGGCGCCGTTGACCCTCCGGGTACCTCGCGGCGACGCTTCTTTGGGACCGATTTTGCAGAGCTTGACATATTTGCTGATTGGACTGGCAGCATGGATGGTCCTGCTGCAGACGAGAAAAGTCACAGCACAGGTAAGGCGGGTCGAGCGTGGACGAACGGTGTAGATGCGCGGGGACGGTCAGACTTCCTGTATATGCGGATGCATCACTTCCTCTACAAAAAGGTGCTTTCATTCGATTTACACAAGTGCATTGATGTTGCTAAAAAGCTACTTGTCACCCTGGCATCGATTGAGAGAGGGTGTCAAAGAGAGCATCGTGCTCTTGGGATCCCATGGCCACGTCCGCAACTTCCTCTTCTTCGTTATCCTCTTGATCCTGAGCAAGATTGCCAAGACCGATGCCGAGACCGCCGAGCAAGTGTGCGCAGCGCTGCCGTAACCTCTCCGTATCTTCAATCAACTCCCTCGCACTTGATGGTTGTGTTTGGCCTTCAGATCTCGAACTGGTCGACGGAGGGACCTCGTTGCCACCTTGCTGGTATTCAGGTTCGAGCGCGAGGATCAGAGACAGCTTGAGTGAGGCTGAGAGAAGCGTTAGCGACTGAGCTGCGCGGACCATGTTGTGCGCTCGCATTTCTGCCTGATACGACTCTTGAGCGAGGAGGTAGCGGTCCTTGTCGCGAATCTATGGAATTCACACGAATAAATGCAATCATCAGAATTGCCTTCGAAGAGATGATCCCTCGGTCAGAAGCGTTTGGATGCACTCACCATGGATAGGCCGACAAGCTGCCTGAAGCCGTCCAAGAGGACCTGGATGTCATTGTCAATCTTGACATTTACGTTTTCTTCGAGCTTGGCGAGCTGAGCTTCCGATAATTGTGCATTTTCCTCGTCATCCTCGTCGGTGCCTAGCAACCCCGTTGCGTTTGAGGCAAGACCGCCTGGTCCATGGACGCCGGGCTTGGACGTTCGCAGGAGAGTGGCAGTGGAGAGAGCAGAACGGCGGACGACATCCGTTTTGAAGGGCGCTCTTGCAGTATTGGGTCTGAAAGGCAGGGCTCCTGGAGCTGGGGCTGCTGCAGGTGCGATCGAGCTTGATGCAGACGAAGGCCCGAGTGGGCTTGGGTTTTGAGCTGCGCCTGCCGCATTGCTGGGTCCTGCCTGTGTGCTGCTCATCTATGTACAAAGTCTCTTCCTCGTCTCTCGCGTTCGAGGAAGCTGTCATCCTTGAGCGAGCATGTCTTAGTCTGAGCGTGATGCTCCGCCGCTGGACCTTCTCGCCCCGCATGGTGAGGGGCGATTGGGGCTTCTGGGTTGGTCTGCCACGTGGGATGATAAGTCAGTTGAGTCGAGTGAGCAAAGGCTGTGTGTGTGGGGGCGGCAGGCCATGATCGCCGGGCACTTGAGCCCAGACTTGCTGTGACTTGGCGACTAATGAGAGAGTAGTAGTGGGATGACTGGCGCAGTGCCTGCCCGATTCGGCAGGGAGGTAATCTCCCACCTTGGACCCCTCAATCAGAAGCTCGCCGCCCAGCTTGCTTGAGCGAGTGAGACACCTCCCTCTCTCTCTCTCACAGCGAAGCATGCAACCAAGCTCGACACCCACCGCTCACTTCGTCTTGCCTCGCCTTCTTGATGACCACCACCACTACTACTACCTTATCCCGCATCTAGTCTGACTGTCCAACACACACGCACACCTATCACACCTCGGAACCCTCTCTCAGCAAGGCTTCAACAGCAAGCAGCACGTCCAAAAATTCGCAACCCTTTCTTCTACTGCGCATTGATCACCGGTGAGTATCATCGCCCTGGTCACCATGGCTGCACACAGCGCTCGCTTGCTCACTCCCTTCGGCTCGCATAGGTCATGGCCACAACTGCCGCCTCGGGCGCAGCACTGGCGTCGTCCATCTCGGCCCCTTCCAATACCTCAAACCCTCGCTCATCCGCATATCCCGCTCGGGGATCGGTAGGCGCCTCAAGTCGAGCATCGTTCTCGACCTCTCCACCAGTCACCTCCCAAGACCCGCGTCGCTATAGTCTCCTTCGATCCACCACCGCCACCTCATCATCATCGCACGCTTCCAGCGCACTGCCCCAGCCAATCGACTTCTCCTACTCAGGGAGCTCCATTCGTCCATACCTGTCCACTAGCTACAAGACCTCCGCCGAGAGGAGCTTCTCCGGCGGGCCCGATGCCGCACGCTTCCGCGAACCCACTCAAAACGAAGAGGAGTTCGAAGATGACGATATGCTCCACTATCAACACACACACCATCAGCATATACCCGGACAAGCTCCCGACCCAGACTCTGAAGGCGTCTTTCCCTTCTCCTCTCCGTTTCTGGGAACAAAGCCCTTGGCCGACCCTGACTCAAACCCAGCATCGGTGCCCAAAGTGAACAAGACTTCTCCTGATCCGGCCAACGATGCACAACCACAGGGAAGCGTTCCTGGTTCGTTCAAGTCAGAGGTGCCCCATCGGATCATGAGTCCTGCCTGGGCAGCCACCACCCTCGGACGCATGACACTCGGCTCCCCTGACATACGCCCTGCCGCGGGCACCTCTCCTCTTCCCACCTTGTCTTCGCTCGGTCCCAGTAGCATATCCGCTTTGGGCACATCTCCAGCCGGTGTCTCGGGCCCTCCCGCCTTGGCTCAGCGTCGCCTTAGTCAGAATCGACCGCCGCATATGCGCGATGTCTACGGCAACAGTCCATCGTCAGGAGCAGGCGCTGGTCTCTACGGCGTCTCGCCAGGAGCAGCCAATCGTCTCAGCAGTAGTCTTCCTGCCGCCTCAGCGTTGAACATCGTGCCCGGCACCAGCCCTTCCTCAGGAAACAGCGGCTCTGCAGCTGCGGGCCGGCGAGTCTCTCATCTTCGGCCGACTCGTCCCGGTCTGGTGCAAGCGACCTCATCTGGCTCTGGCGCAGCCGCCTCAACCCGGCAAGGTCCATATTCCAGGCCCAGCTACGGCCCTGGTGGCACAGCTTCGAACCGCAGTCATTCTCGAACCCGGCTCTCATTCAGCCAACAGTCCAAGGACGGCGTGGACCGCAATACCTCTGGTCTGGGCCTGCTTGGTGCCGCCGCTCTCGCTGAAGCCGCGAGCCCTCCCTTTGCACTGCGTCCCGCTCGTATCACAAGAGGTCATAGCCCCAAGGGACACTCCATCGTCGATGGCGATGTCGACAACATTGACTTTGTCATGGAGGACATCGAGGGCCCCTTCGTAGAACATCATAAACACTCGCATCCCTCGTCCTCTGACATCGAAAATTCCGATCTGGAAGACGATGATGACGAAGACGACGAGCATGTACGCGACGAGATGATGCTGTCTCTCGTGAACGAGGTCGACGATGCCGAGGCCACTGAGGATGAGTCTGAAGAAATCAAGGCACACCTGCGAACATCTGGCGCCTCTTCGTACACCGCGCTTGGCCCGGGTTCTGGCATGCTCGCCCAGGTGCAATCAGTCGGCGCACAACGGAACAGCATGCGATCAGTCCCCACTGCTGTCCCGACGTTTCGTGCGCGTTCGTCGCGTCATTCCGTGGGAGGTACCCCTGGAGGTGTTTCTGGCCCATCTTCCCTCGGTCTGAACTTCCGCGAGGCACACGGTCATGCGCCGCATCACCCTTACACGGGACGCGGCCTGCCCCACCACACTACGCGCTCGCCACGACTCGGTGGTGCTGCAGATTTGGAGGCGGCTTTCCCAACGCAAGTTCTGAGTTCGAGTCCCATCTACTCGACTTCTGTGCCCACTCACCCCTCGCTCCAGCGGCAGCTCAGCGCTGAGCATAACTTTTCGCATGCCTCCGCCTTAGCGGCCATGAGACACTATCCTTACGGCTCGAGCCCTGGCGCAGCCTCGGCCAATGCTGCCGCAATCGCCGCTCCGCCGCGTACAAAGGGCCACCGCCGGACCCAAAGTGCTCAAACTGAGGACGACGGTAGTGAATTTGGCCAAGACTCGAGATCCCGTTCACGCGTCGGCGACGTGACTACTTCCAGTGCTGGCGGCATGGACGAGAATGCAGAGGTGGCCATGATCCGTGACCGCCTCGGTGGTGCAGCGCACTGCTCAGCATTCATCAGCAAGCTTTGGTACCTCCTCATTAACCCAAATCTATACTCGAGATACATTCGCTGGTCCGAAGCAGGCGATTCGATCATCCTCTCGAACGATCCAGACGTCTCTGCCGAATTTGCGAACGACGTCTTGCCCAAACTTTTCAAACACGGCAACAATGCCAGTTTCATCCGCCAACTGAACTTGTACGGCTTTCAGCGGGTGCCCAGCAGCCGGTTGCTTGACGTGGCCGAGCAAAAAGCTGCCGCTCTGCTTCAGAAGGAGCGAGACATTCTTGGCTTCAGTGGTGGAAACGGGGCTTCTGTGTCTGGTAACGTCAGTGCAGCGCGCAGTTCGAGCCGGACGCGTCATTCGGAGTCCTCCCCCGGCGGCGCAGGCGCATTTGGGTCTGGCAATGGACTGAGCACCAGTGCCGGCTCGAATTCCGGCGCAGGGGCACCCATGACAACGGCTTTGCACCTGTACGGCCCTCACTCCAGCTTTGCTCACCCTTCTTTCCGTCGTGGTCAGGAAAGTCTCCTGCCCAGTTTGAAACCAAGATCCAGCAAGAAACCTAAGGGTGCCAAAGGCGCAGGAGGTGCCGGAGCCGACGGCAAACTGGAAGGCGACGACGGAGCTGGCGGAGATGGCGGCTATGACGACTGACGAGATCCTTTCTTCGGTGCCCCCATCCGATTCTTCAAAGTCTACTTCTTGCATTGTCTTACCACGAGACCTGTCGAGCTGGCCCCTGAACCCACAGACGGACTTTCCCTCAAGTTTCTTCTCGACCGGCCTTCGCACCTTTTGTTCTACCCTTACCACTTCATCTGTAACACCACCCCCCAATCTGCCCCAGTCGTGCTTGTCACAACTTTGCCTGCATGGACTTTGTCACCGACAACAAGCTTGAAACCCACACCACAACTTCGCCTTTCGGGACCAGCGGGACCAACATTCGCATTTGCGGCTTGCAGTGTTACTTCTGAACCTACACGACCTCAAGAGGCTGCAGCTGCTGCATGCACAGTCACCGCGTCTGCGATTGGAGAATTTCAGCCTGTCGCCTGCCGGCCAGTCACCTACGCACAGTACATTCTTCCACTTGGATATCTGTCCATCACAATCAGACCTGATGATACCACCTTCGTTTCAAACAAGCCGTACTCGCCGCCCATACTCGCAGCGGGCGTCTCCTATTCACTCTGCCCGTTGACAGAGCGGGTCCTTCTCCTCCGGGCTCCTCTTTTCCCGACCTGTATAACTACTATCTTTGTACACATGCTCTCGCGGCTCAGCTGGTTCGAGCCAGCATGGCCGTGTCCTTGAATTTGTCTTCGGGCGTCCTTTGATCCGTATTCTCCCCGACCTTGTACAGTGCCATTCCTTGTGCCAGTCCCCAACCATGTGCCGCTTGTTGCCTGCTCAACTGATGCTCGTCTTTGCCATTTAACTTGCTCGACTTGAAGGGAGCACGCACTGCAATCGAACCTGAAGTTCAGAGGGGTGAAAGTTTGCACTGATAGCATTCAGCAACTATATTGTAAGTACATGACAAAGATGTGTGATGAGAACTATGACAGATGACACTGGGCCCCCGAAGGGGTAGGATCGGATGAAGGAGAAGAAGTTCGACATTTCAGTTCCAGGTAGGCACAAGGATGGAAGTGAGGAGGGAAGCGAAAGTACTTAACCCCTGTTGCAGGGGCCGAGACTATGAATGCAAACGTTCTGTCTCTGAACTTCAGGTTCGATTGCAGTGCGTGCTTCCTCTCATCTTCTGTTGAGCGCAGCAGCACTTCCAGTGCGTTCTGTGTGTCTGTTGTTTGGATTGCATTCGACTGGTCTGATCTTTCCTGACCACCACAACATTTGACACCAAACGGGTCCTCAAACGATGCCTCGCCCTCTTGTCGATGTTCGCGCTGCCAACCTGCGCGCCGCAGCTGCGCTGACAGCAGCGTCGCCAGCTTTCATTCCTCTCGCTGTCCTCCTTGGAGGAACATCTGGAATTGGACTGCATACCGCATATTCTCTAAACTCTGCATTCAAAGGTCGAGTCCATCTCATTTTCTCCTCGCGTTCGGCTGCACGAGGCAACGAAGCCATCTCTGCTCTGCCATACCCGCCCAGCGCGGAGAATGGAGGTAGTGCCGAGTTCATCTCTGTGGACGCCTTTTCCATGGCTGGCATTCGAGAGCTGGGCAAAAAGATCCAGCAACGGGCCGAGGAGAAGAGTGGTGGCAAAGTAAACTACCTCGTCCTTTCCTGCGGACAGCTCGTGATGCAAGGCTCGGATCGGACGGAAGAAGGCATCGAGAGGAAGGTGAGCCCCAGTCCGTCTTTCACTCGTCTGTCTGACTTGATCTCATATCATAACGTGTCGCCCATTTCTCGCGATCGATCAGCTGGCCGGTAACTTTTACTCCCGCTTTGCGCTGGCTGAGATTCTCAGCCCAAACTTGGAGGCGGCGACCAAAGCGGGCGAGCCAGCTCGTGTGATCTCAGTGCTCGCTCCAGGACGCGGGGGTCCGATCGACACCAATGACTTTGGTCTGGCGAAGGAAGCCCAAGTCAGTGGCCGCGGTATGCTCCATCTCGCCCGGTGGCTCCGCCAGGCTGAGATGGCCGGAGTTACGTACGGAGACTGGATGACCGAGAAGATGGCCCAGCTCTACCCTTCGGTATCCTGGTTCCACACGTATCCGGGCATTGTGAAGACGGGCGTCCTGCAGCAGTTCCCACTCATCTTCCGGGTGTTGGCAAAGCCCCTCTTCTGGGTGGCTGGCATCAGCGCGGAGGAGTCTGGCGAGAATCATGCAGCCTTGCTTCTCGACGAGCAGTACAAGGACGGGGGTGCCTTCTTTAAAGGCCCTCACGGTGAGGACATCCAGAAGACGCAGATCAAGGGCCTGGAGGGCGAGGTGCGCCAAGAGAAGATCAACGAACTACGACAGCATCTGCTCTCCTCCGCAGGACTCCCAGCTTGAAATTTGATACCCCACCTGATTTCTTGGTCCTGTCATTCCAATTGCCCCAATTTGTACTTCTCCAGCCTCATCATCCTCAGCTTCCGGAAGTTTAGCAGATCTTCTCAAGGCAATTGTGGAACGCAGTCCAGGCTCAGACAGCAGTATCATTGCGAATGTGTGCGCCCGAGGATCGACAATTGAACATCCTCATCCGAGCCGTGACGTTCCGCCCAGAATGGACCGATGCTGGCCTGTAGGGAAATAGCCAGCGGTTGCTCGAGAGCTTGCACATCTGGGTCATCGCTGCCACCTGCATCTGCGCGACTAGTGGGACTGGTGGGGAAAACAGCTAAGATGCAAGCCTGATGACGCGACAGAAAAAGAAGATGTATGTTGAGTGCTGAACAACATGAGACGACTCAGCTCTCCCGAGAGACAGCTCACCTTCACTTCTCTAGTCAATGCCGCGACTTCCTCTTTAACCCTCAGACGACCGAGTTGACCCATTCCGTACGCCGATGATCGCTCGTATCTTCGTGTCCATTCTCCTACTCTCTTCAGCAGGTCACTCTTTCGTCGGCTCCGAAGCGATGCTCCTCCAATGCCATCATCACTTTCGCCGTCCATATCCGCTTCCGCTCCGAATAGCGCCAAGCGAGCCGCCTCTTTACCAATTCTTCTCAGAGCAAGCAAGGCACCAAGCTTCGTCCCCGGGCTCTCCTTTGGACCAGTGGCACCAGCAGCACTGGTGTTGTCCCTCTTCGGGTTGCCAAGTACATCTTCGTCTCCATCGTAGACGTCCAGCGATCCAAATGCCGGGCCGTCACCGAAACCGGTGCTCTCCTCCAGGCTGGGAAGACCCGCCGTCAGAGCTTTGAGCAGTGTTCGAACAATTCGGGGCCGAAGGCCGGGATACGCGCGTGCATGCGTCTCGACAAGACGCCCGAGCAATGCTGACGCGTAGGACCGCAGCTGATAGGTCGCCCGTTGAGCATGTGCAGTCGCAATTGCGGGCGCTGAGCTTTCCGAACTCGAAGTGAGGCGTATTCTTGTCGTAGATGCTGCGGAGGGCCCGTATGCAGTCTGAGTGGCGCCGGGCGGACTCAGTGATGCACAGAGCAGGACGGAGAGTACGGTCGGTAGCAGTTGGTGAAGCTGAGTAAATAGTGTAGACAAGGTCCGAACGTCAGAATGTCTGCCTCGGAGAACACTCCACATGGGGAGCATGACAAGCAATCACTCACGTAAGGTTCGATGTAGAGAGTGTCGTTGGAGCTCATGGCGTGAATGACGTTCAACATCACTCTGAGGGCCACAGTGTCTCCCGCTGCGGCCGTCTTGACATCAGGTGTGGAAGAATCACCGACTGCAGATGTCGATGGCGGCGCCAGAGTCCACTCGCCGCGCAGGCATGCCGTTACCTTTTCGCCGATCCATTGGACGAGGTAAGGTAGCAGTGGATGGAGACCAGGATCGGAACGCAGGGAGGCCAATGCTGCGTCGCGTACTGCGTTTCCAGACGAGCGGCGGGAGAAAAGGACGAGTGCCTCTTGTGCATTTTTGGGTTTGTTGGTCGCATTTGTGTTTTGTGCATTTGCGTCCCCCGTCGGGCCGTCGCCAATCCTGGCCCCGGTGGCATCGACCATGATGATGTCCGGGTCCGAATCTGCCTGAGATTGTGTAGTTTTTGGCTGGCCATCTTCGATCTCCGCATCATCCGCCTCGTCATCCTCTACGTCTGCGCTGGCAGGAGGATTGACAATCGCCGTTGTCAATCGCTCGAAGTAGAGCTGTAGCTCTCGGGACAGCACATGCTTGATAAGAGGCTTGATTTGGGCAGTCCCCGCTCCGATGGTAGCTGATCCTGCCCCACCTGATGCCGTTCCAACACCGCCGCCCGAGACTTGACCTGCGCCGGCCAGCGAGTCTGGTAGAGGTCCACTAGCGCCAAGCATTCTGCCTGACGCTGCGGACGCTCCGGCTGACGTTGCACCTGCAGTCGGCGCCCTCTGCGACACATTCTGCGGCACATCGGGGACGACACCCTCGATTGCCAGCCAATGCGCCTCCCATCCGACTCCCTTTCCCTTTGCCAACTTTGGCGCTGCGTCGAGTATCCTCTCAAAATCGATTTCTTCGTCGGCCACGTAATGGATTGGGCCTGATGGGGTCTGGATGCGCCGGAAAGTTGGACCTAGTGTGGTCGGGTGGCCGACGGTGCCTGTGCCGCCCACGGTGGAGAGATTCGCGCTGCTTCGTGGGTGGAAAGTGGTAGAAAACGGCAAAAAGCCGTAGATGGGCTCGACATTTCTAGCCCTCAGAGCGAGCTCGATGTCCTGTGTGCTGAGGGCGCCGCGCTTGCTATGGCGCATGTACTTTGCAGCCTCTTGGATGATCTCGCGCAGTCTGTACTCGACATCGGCAGCGAAGGCGATGGCGACATTGTCTCGCAGCGGCGGTATTCCCAACGCTTCAGCTGCATCCTTGATTGAATCGGTTGGGTAGAGGATGGAGGACGAAGCTGAGCTTGTGGACGCGTTGCCGCCCAGATTGGCATCCGCTGCTGTTCCGCCTCCTCCGCGCGCTGGCATCTTTTGGTCTCGTTGGGTGTCCTTGCACTCAGCAGTGTTGAGGGCGGTACAAGTATGATGATGATGGTTCAGAGCCAGGAAGAATTGAACAACTGTGCTCTGAATTTCCTATGCTCTCTTCCTGGCAACTCAACACCATCACCATCACCTTTAGCACTGTTCTGTCACAAACCCAGAGCATGACTGCCGCGTCCGGCTCAAGGAACGGCAGTGGGCCCAAGCGATCCGCGAACGACGACGACGCTGCCTCCTCTGGCGCGGCGTCCAGCTCCAAAAGACCAAGACAGGGTGAACCTTCAAGACCCAGCACGGACCCAAAGGCGGCCGCTTCCTCTTCCTCAGCAAGCGCAACCCAGCCACCGAGCCGGGCACCCAAGCCCGTCACATCTGTCTACGTCTCCAACTTACCTCTCGACGTCACCCAAGAAGAGATTGCGACCGTGTTCAGTCGGTATGGAGTCCTGCTAGAGGATGACACGGGCTCGACAGCGAATCGGATCAAGCTGTACAAAGATCCAACGACGGGCGTATTCACGGGTGATGCGCTCATCACCTACTTCAAACCGGAGAGTGTCGAGCTTGCGGTCAATCTGCTCGACGAAAGCTGTCTGAGAGCGCACCTTGGGCAGAGGGAGCCGGTGATGCGGGTCAAACGCGCAGAGTTCAGCAAGGACAAGAGCAAAGACACGGATGACGGCACGTCGAGTTCGACACATCATAATAAACAGGCAGCATCGAAGCCTACCGCGGCTGGCCAGAAGCTTGGCGCGTCCTCGGCTACTCAGACGCAGCCGGATCCAAAGGATAAGCCAGCCGGCGAACCTCAGGGCGAGAGCGGTGGCCGCCGCCAACTCACTGATTCTGAGAAACGCAAGGTGCAGAAACGCATGGCAAAGTTACAAAGGTGAGCAACCCTTGAAGAATCCTCAAGACCGCGCCAAGTGGGGCTCATTCTGAATACTCGATGGACGCGAGGACTGCAGCAAGCTCGATGGATGGGAAAGCCACTCGGACGAGGAAGGACCTGGTCCAGGTATTATCAACAGCACAACGACCTCGACGGGCGCACCGGGACAGATTACAGGCGCGAGCGGGGACCTGTCGGAAGCAGATCCGGCCCTGTTGAGCAGTCGGACCGTAATCCTGACAAAAATGTTTACCCTTGCGGAGCTCGACGAGGATCCTACGTTGCTGCTGGATCTCAAGGAAGATGTTCGGGAGGAATGTGACACACTGGGCCAGGTTACGAATGTGGTACTGTATGATGTGAGTCCACGCTGTTCACAGATCAAGGCCGATTCTTTGCCTGATCTATGTCTCGATCTCGACAGAAAGAGCCAGAGGGTATCATGTCTGTTAAATTCGCGAATGTGACTGACGCCAGGGCATGCGTAGCGGTGAGTGATTTTGATGAATATTCAAGCTACTGACCGCAGAAGGCGGGACCATGATCCTCATCCGTTGTCATCCATGACCATTCGCCCCCTTGATGTTTTGCCACCCGGCTCACATGCAGAAAATGAACAATCGATTCTTCGCTGGGCGGACCATCTCCGCCTTCCTGTCTCGCGGCAAGCCCCGATATCGACGCACAGGCGTCCGAGGGCCCGACGACGACGATGAGGAGGAAGCAGGAGACGCTGAGGCGAAGCGTATCGATTCGTTTGGAGCCTGGCTAGAAGGAGGAGGAGACGCGGCCAGCTGAGGGTCTGCTGAGGAGCGCGAGTGTGCCTCAGCCGCCGCCGCCGCCGCCGCCGCCGTGCACTACTGCTCCCATCCTCTCTCCTCCATGTCCCCATGCATGTAAGAGTATGTTCGCCGGAATAAACGTGCCTGTGTCGACTTTTGTGTTTTTTTCTCCTCGTTGGTTTGGCTCAGAAGCTGGCCCGATCGACGTTCTTTACGAGTAGCATTGGATGCACCCCGCATTTTCTAGGCCCACTTCGCCGCTTCGGCCACTTCTTTGCGAGTTTTACCACCGGATGGTACGGAGGAGGTGTGTTTACCACCGGATGGTACGC